>OVBA01008363.1:0-12651 GCA_900406435.1 Lepidium aucheri
AGTTCGTGTATGAAATTTACAATTTTATCAATAAACTTAGGTTTAAGTCTGGTACACAAGTTCGTGTATGAATTGGCACGACGACAAAAGTTTATATAGGTTTCGGCCGTTTTTCCGCAAAATTTCTAATGCTCATGATCATGCCGTTTTGAAAACAAGATTTATGACTACTAGTTTGTATGAACAAAACAATGTTGTAACATATATTTTTTTGGTAAAGAAACAATGTTGTAACATTATTATTAACTGGGATTGACCAATATATATATTTTAAAAATTCTACTGTATTATGCTACAAAAATTAGTTTCATCAGCCACTATATATTGAGCCACGGATAAACATGGCTAAAATTAATTTAGCCATATAGTAGCTATATCGTGGATTTTTTGACACGAAATATCCACTATCAAAATTGACTTAACCACACTGTATCTACTAATTTGAACCATAAGAGAAGATATGACTATAACCAATAATGTGGTAAGGAAGTAATTATTTGCTACGAAATATGAAATGGCTATATTCGAAGGACGATGTAACTTATTATTATTATTGTTATTATTGCTATTGTTATTATTATTAAAGTTTGGGCATTCATATACTTGATTGAATTTGGGTTGAGTTTTTTCGGATTTCGAATTTTCGGTTTTATTGATTTAAAACTCATTTGGATATTTTATTTTTCGGATTGAATTCGGTTTGGAGTATAAATCAGGTTTGGGTTACAATATTTTTATTAAATTTTTTATAAAACTTCACAATTAGTAATGATTTATTATAAAAAAATCTAGAACCCAAAATTTAATCAAAATATATCGGTTATTCACTCGCTTCTGATTCGGATTTGGATTTAATTTTTTGGGTATGTAGATTTAGGAACTATTCAGATATTTTGTCGGATCTGTTTCAAATTTGTTCTTGTCTTTTTATTCTGGTCGGTTCTAGTTCATGTATGAAGTTTTATGCCCATAGCGGGTAATTATTATTTATTTACTATGTTCTTTTTAGCTAAGCATCTTAAGATTTAACATTTGAGCATTTTAAAACTCTCCTAGGTTTTAAATGGATTTTTTATAATCGTTCATAATCACGGAGGAATGTCAAAATAATCATTTGTTTGCATTTAGTTGCACGCATGATCTATCTTGTCGTC
This sequence comes from Lepidium aucheri, assembly GCA_900406435.1. Classification (NCBI taxonomy): domain Eukaryota; kingdom Viridiplantae; phylum Streptophyta; class Magnoliopsida; order Brassicales; family Brassicaceae; genus Lepidium; species Lepidium aucheri. The sequence goes on from OVBA01008363.1 coordinate 1,155, forward strand.
ACGTCTTTATTTCTTTCATATAATATGATTGTGTTAATGTGTGTCTATTTTAATTTTCTTATAACAGAATCCATTTTTTCGGGTCAACAACAAACTCCAATGCGTAAACTGATGATTTGTTTTATGTAATAATGTGATCATTTGTATAAATGAAGAGTCGAGAAAATCACAGAAATAAAACAAACTAAAAGAGACAAAAGTCACAGAACTATTCATACACATATACACATTGTTTGAAAAAGCCATTTATTTAACAACTCATTTGAAGAAATGAATAAATAACTCCATATTTGTGTTGTCATCGTGAACTTTCATGTTATATATACGGAATGTAGTCTCCATTAATAATTTAACCGACTAACTTCATAAAACTATTCATACATTTATCTCAAATCATAGATTTCAAGGACGAAGATATCTGGAGTTGAAGACTTATTCTTGGTAATCAACATTTTCAAAGACAACATATAGAACTAACTAAACGTGTTTTATCATGTCTAAAGAATACAAACCAAACTAGAAGAAAATTGGCTCTAGATGATATATAATCTGGATTAACAAATTAGGCCGAATATATAAACAAGGTTAGATTCTATACTAGCTCTTGAGGTACGTTTATGGTAGAGCTAAAATTAATATAATGTGATCAGACTAAAATAAATCAATTAATGGGTCAATGGAGATTCGAACACATGAAACGGTGGTTTGTTTGTTTCTTTTTTAGTTAATATAAACAAATTCAACCATTTTACAATTTAGTCAGTGTTCTTTTCTGATTGTTTGGTCACAAATCATCAATCAAACGTTGACAACCTGTCGATCAGACAGACTTGTTTTTGAACATCACTTGCATTAGAATTCTATGAACGGTTTAGCTTGTTCCCAAAAATTGGGATTTCTCATTTCAGTATTTCTCAACGCTTGAAAAATTTATCTTACACTTTCTCAAATTTGGATTAAAAATACATCAATTTTTAACTAATAAAAACATGAATCAACAAGAAATCATCCACTGTACGACCTAAAAATAATGAGATCATAGGGTAGAATTTTGGGGTACATCACTGAATTTTCATAAGATAATTTATTGCTTTCATTTTAAATTATTATACTTTTCTAGTTTTCTCATATAGGCTTGAATTGGATCACTATATATGCACAAAGCTTACATTCACATGGCATTTAGTTGTTATACCTCAGGACCAGATGCAAATAGAGGTAAAAGGCCACGCAATACTTGAGCTGATAAATGATGAGCCTCAAAGATCTCTCCATCCAAATTCCACACACTTTCTTCCCCAATCGAAGTAAACGTGAAAGCTCGCGTCTGCAATATTTCCAGCATATTTGATGAGAGAAGATCGATCAGAAACAGACCATAACCAAACCAACTTATGAAGATTTCTAATAAAGAAATGTTTTTCCAACCTTATGATATTCCACAAACTCGAAGTTCAAAGGTTCCCCGCCTTTTTTTGCAAGCTCGGTGAGATGCCTGTAACCGTACATAAGTCAAAAAACTGACAAGACAATTTTCATATACCAAGTATGTTGCCATCTTATTCTTGCAGCAAGATAACTTTTGAAGAACCAATCTACTGTGTATGAATTTATTTAGTGTGTACTGCTATTCTCCGAAAGTGTGTGAATCTATAGATGACAATGGACTATGAATTGGAAGAACCAAAGAAGATTAGGCATTACCATAAGTACTTGGGACGAGAACAATCTTTGATGAATATGAGATGAAGGAAACCGTCTGAGAGATGTGCATCCACGACAAGACCATCAGGTGCTCTCTCATTTCGGTTTGACATCACTGCAGCACCTATACTCAGAAACCGCCCTTTTGTTTTACACCATTTCGATTTTTCTGGACACGAGTTAGGTGTTCTGTGTTGGATATTTCCATCCTCCAACTTATTGTTACAAATGCTGCATTTTGCACGACATAGTATTTTCTCTGATCTTGTGGTATTTTGAAATGGCCACGTCTTACTCCGTGTGTGTGGGGAAGCTTTAGTGTTCTCTGGGTCAGATTCTTCATATGCCACCTCTGCTTCATATGACCTTGCATTAACATATAAGCCAAGAACTCAAACAAAAATGCTTCACTTTGGAGTAAAACAACATAGATGATTTATCAGAAACTCTACTAATGTATAGCAGATTTTAGCAGTGTAAATTTATATATACATACGAAGAAAATACCTGTGCTTCAAGAATACTTTAGTTCCAACATAATCATAGCGTTTGGGACCCATCCACCGATATTTTTCACTTTCTGAAATGACATCACCGTAAAATCCGTATCTGAACTAATCAACCCGTTAGAGATTGGAGCAATCACTATTCATATCACACAGGCAGTAATGGTCAAAGATACTGGAGGTGATTTATTAGAAAAAAAATATCCCATTAAATTACGAAGCTAAGGCTGGACTTGTAAGTGAAGGATGAAAATTAGAGCTTCCTAACGGGAATGCAACAAAATCCAATAAATAGGTTTAGTAATTACCCAGCAAATGAGGCTGCATAACGAATGAAAGGTTCAATCGTTGAGGTTGGTTCTTTTTTCCACCGCACAACCTGCATAACATCTAGGAAGAGCTTCCTACCTAGAATGATATGTAGCGCAGATGTTATGGGATCACGAGCTCCTGTGGTGCTGTAATGTGAGAGCATAAACAGTAGTTTAAAACTTAAAGCTTAACCGAAGCTATTATTTACACTCCCATGACGTATACCATTTCTATCAAAATTTGTATGGCGCAGAAAAAGAGAAACAGACAGTAGAGATTAAAACTGCATATGCAGTTGTTATGTATTTGGTAATCAACTACAGTTTCTTGCTGATACAAGTGGAAAAAATTTCCATTTATGGTGCAGTATAGTCTTTGCGAGTACAAGTAAGACTATGAATAAGTGATGATTAAAAATCCTACCATATGACTATCGCATCAGTTGAACCTGCTGGGATAAGGCCGAATCTAGGTCTTCCACCACTGAATGGATGATTGGGATCTCCAATGCCTGCAAAATCATCAATAAAAGAAAGAGACTTTGAGAAAAAGGTGGGAAAAAACCTGACTATCGGAAGCAAGCAATGTAACTGAATGTCTAGTAGGGAACAAAACGCACTAACCTTTGCATGAGCCATCGACTGTTCCTGTAGGTAAAGAGTACACCCAGAGATTACAGCTAGTTAACAATCTCAAGGATTGAAAAGATATGAGATAAAGGTGATCAAATACATACTGAAATTCATGACCTCTTGAAGTGAACCAAGAAGAAGAGGACAGTGTTCCTTTTGGTCAGTCTCATGAATTACACCCCCTGATTCTGGAACTGAGGAACTACCTCTACTTTGATCAGAACTGAAGGAATCTAAAGGACTTGGTGGAAGACGGACTTTAAGCCTCGACAAAAGATATCCATTAAGTATTTCGTTGAAGAAACCATCTCCGCCCTGAACATAGGTTGGTTTTCATGATACTAAGATGAGAAACATATCACGAAAGCAGATACATGATCCACAGCTAAGCACCATGAGGAAGTAAACGTGACAACAGATATCCAGAGTGAAGAAGCTTCATCAACTTTCACTAATCTATAACTTTAACTATAAATGTTATGCAATGAAGGGTACGTCACATCACAAAAATAATTTCACAGATGCTCTGAGCGAAATAATCACTATAATCATTGTCATAAGAGATACTTTGTCCCATGAAACATAAAAAAGAGGTGTACAACTTACAACAGCTATGATGCCATCATATGAATAAAGCTCTTTGTTTTGGATAGATGCCATTACATCAAATGCATGTCCTGCACGTTCTGTTACAATCACCTGATTTAAAATGGTAAATCAAGAGTATAAAACTAAGAACCATAGCATGGACAATGAAAAACAGTAATGTTTCTTCCTCTATGAGAGCTATAGTATCACAAGAAGTTATGCATTCAATGAATGTAGACATGGAAAGTCTTATTTGAACAAACATCTCGAATGGCAAATTTTTGAAACTTAATTATCCACTGAAACGACGGATAATAGATTATGTGCTTCCATTTGCTCCAGATATAAAGTACGACCATAATAAATACTGACCTTGATAAACCACAATGAAGCAATTACATTACATGATAGATAACATTTTTACGTAAATGCTACTTTTGTACACATTCAAATTAGTTGACTAGAAAAAGTGAAATCCATTGTGCCTTTAGTCATCAAAGAATAACCTATAACAACTCTTACAAAAATATTACTTGATGATCATTCTATTTTTAATGCACTTAGAAACAAACCTTTGTATTAACTTTAGCGCGACCGAAAATCTTGGAGACAGTTTCCCAGACCTTGGAGCCATTTCCCTTACCACTTTTTGGATGGACAAATACCTACAGAAACCGCAATAAATCCTGTCAAAGCATTCATACATAATAGGACCAACAAAGTGTTAAGTTTACCACGAGAAGATTTACCAAAAGCTTTCTTGGTCTTTCTACTTCCTTGATTAAAGAGTAGTTCAATTGATCTATCCAACTCTGGCAGGTCTGCATATTCATATGGCCAAAAGTGAATGCCGCAAGTTTCCAAAGGCAAGGCTCCTTTGGTGACCTTTGAAATCCATGTACCGTGAAGCGATACATCTACATTAAAGCAGAGATTCGTTACTCTGCAATGTCGAGAAGAAAAGAAAAAATAAAACGATAAGAAAACTAACACAAAAGATTGAGTAAAAAAACCTCTTGAGTATGTAACGGACGTTCCCGGAAACATTCTTTGGCATGTCCAAGGCCTAAATTTGGACTATGCACTAAGCCATAGTTAACAAACTCCACAGCATAAATCTCAGAGAACTTGATCTCAGTTTCGAAATTGTCGGAATTTCCAATTCCCAAACAAGTTATTCCTTCCTGTCAACGTAGAACAAGATAGTGGCTCATTCAGAAACATAACAATTTCTGATCTATAACGTAGCAATAAAGAAAGAAAACCCTTCCATGATTATGTTCCTGACAGCACCAACATCAACACGCACACAATACTAATATGATAATTAATGATGAAGTTGAAAAAATTAAAAAAGATACAAGTCAATGAACTGAATTCATCTGATAAACCTGAAGAAGCATGAATATATACCATTATCGAGAAAATCTTACACAATCAGAAGAATCTAAACATTTCCAGGCCAAACCATCAGGATTCCGAGAAAGCAAAACTTGACCAACATGATCGAGGAGAAAAGAACCGCTCATAACGGACAATTCACCGTCGAGATTGACGTCACCGCCGGAATCGTCATCCAAATCAGAAAAACTAGAAACCTCCATGTGAAATCGCTAAAGGTTGAGGTTCGAAGATGAATAATTTTCAAATTCAATTTTGGTGGTCAATGATTTGTAATAATAACGGAAACCGAAGGGCAGAGCGAAGAAGGAGAGATGGCAGCAAATCAGAGAAATTCTTGAATCTGAAATGAGAATTATTGACTAATTGCAGAACTGGGCCCGCCTTAAGACCATCTAACACATTAGTCCAACTATATATTTAACGGGAAATTGGGAGGACATAAAAGGAAATTTAATTTTGAATAGCATACAAGGAAAATAATATTATATGACATGGCCATACTAAAGTGCTGTTCTTTTCTTCATTTAGAAATTCTATCCGGATAATGTTCTTTTCTTTACCTGAACATATCATTTGGATGATACGTTTAGATGAAGTTATGTTTCTTATACTATCATTATTGGTGGTCTCTTAAGGGTTTCTTAATTTATTTTATTATTAAAAACTTAAGAAACCCTTAAGAAATCTTATGAAAGTTTATTCTAATGAGTTTCTTAGCTTATTTTATTATTAAAAATCTTATTTTTTCTCCTCTTTTTACTTTTTCTCCTCTTTTCACTCTCTCCTCTTTTTACTCTCTCTCATCTTTTACTCTCTCTCCTCTTTTTACTTTCTTTCCATTTTTACTCTCTCTCCTTTTTTACTCTCTCTCCTCTTTTACTATCTCTCCTTTTTCACTATCTCTCCTCTTTTTTACTCTATCTTATCTTTTGACTATTTCTCCTCTTTTTTACTCTGTTTCATCTTTTTACTCTCTCTCCGCTTTTTAGTCTCTCTCATCTTTTTAGTCTCTCTCATCTTTTTACTCTATCTCATCTTTTNTCTCTCCTCTTTTTACTCTCTCTCCTCTTTTTACTTTCTCCCCTCTTTTTACCCTATCTTTTTTACTCTCTCTCCTGTGTTACTCTCTCTCTCTTCTTTTTATTTTTATTTTTTAATTCCTAAGAAACTCACCTAAGAAACTATCATTAATCACACCTAAAAACTCAAAACAAAAATACATTTCTTAACTCACTTTTTCTCTAAGATCTCCTACATAAGAGACCATCAGTAATAATGCTCTTAGTGCATTTGTATAAATTAGTTGGATGTAATTTGTAACCAAATGACTAAAAAGGACATGTTTTGTGCTAAATTGTCATTTTATGATAAAAATTATATTTACAATTACCTGTGTATCAAAATTATTTTTAAAATAACTAATAAAATTATATATTAATTACATGGTCTAATTTGTTTAAATAATTATTTTATAAAAAAAATAAAATTTATTTTTAAACATTTAATACATAAAAATAATAAATACTCATACATTTCAATATATAAATACATAAAAAATGTTTCAAAAATATAAAAAATACAGAAACAAATTAAAAAGAAGAGAGAGAGTGAAAAAGATGAGAGATAGTAAAAATAAGGAGAGAGAGTAAAAAAGAGGAGAGAGAATAAAAAAGAGGAGAGAGAGTAAAAACGAAGAGAGAGAGTAAAAACGAGGAGAGAGAGTGAAAAAGAGGAGAAAGAGTAAAAACGAGGAGAGAGAGTAAAAACGAGGAGAGAGAGTGAAAAAGAGGAGAGATAGTAAAAATAAGGAGAGAGAGTAAAAAAGAGGAGAGAGTAAAAAAGAGGAGAGAGAGTAAAAATGAGGAGAGAGAGTAAAAACGAGGAGAGAGAGTAAAAAGAGAAGAGAGAGTAAAAAGAGAGAGAGTAAAAAAGAAGAGAGAGAGTTAAAAAAGGGAAAGAGAGTAAAAAAGAAGAGAGAGTATGAAAATGAGGAGATAGAGTAAAAATGAGGAGAGAGTGTGAAAATGAGGAGAAAGAGTTAAAAAGAGGGGAAATAGTAAAAAAGAGAAGAGAAAGTAAAATGAGGAGAGAAAGTAAAAAGAGGAGAGAGAGTGAAAATGAGGAGAGAGAGAGTAAAAATAAGGAGAGAGAAATGAGGAGAGAGAATAAAAATGAGGAAAGAAAACAATAAAAAGAGAAAAATAGAGCAATAAAAATATAAGGGTATTTTGGTCTTTTACAAAGAAACTGTATTTGATCATACTCTGAGGAACTATAGGAACATCAAGCAAACCCGGTATGATAAAAACAAGCTTTCTTTTGAATGTGTAGGAGTTGGATGTAGTTGGAGAATTTATGCATAGACCACAGTGCCAAGCGGCTAGGAATAAGGCTTTACAGTGGATAGAGAAAGAGTATGTTGAACAATTTGGGAGATTAAGAGACTACATAGCTGAAATCTTAGAGTCTAATCCAAACTCGACTTGTGTGATTGAGTCAAAGCTGAACAGTGAAGGTCTTGATGTGCTTAACAAATTTTATGTATGTTTTGAGGTTCTTAAAACATCATGGAGACAAAGTTGCAGACATGTTATAGGTGTTGATGTTTGCTTTCTCAAGGAAAAATTTAAAGGTTAACTTTTCGTTGCAAAAGATAGAAATGGGAATAATGCAATCTATCCATTGGCTTAGACGGTAGTTCTAGTTGAAAACACAGTGAACTGGACTTGGTTTATGAAGCAAATCAAGCAAGACTTGATGTTGGATGACGGTGATGGTTACATCTGACCGTCAAAATGTAATTAGATATTACTTGATTGTAGTTGTTTTCATGTGTAATACTTACATGTATTAATTTGTTGTCGTGGCTGTTGTTTTGCAGGGTCTAATCAATGTTGTTGACTTTGTGCTGCCAAGGATAGAGCATAGACATTGTTTCTGCCACATCTATGCAAATATCAAGAAAAAGGAACACGACAAGAAGACCTAGATAAAACCATTCATCTGGAATCCAGCATGGAGTTACAATGATGTTGAGTACAGAGAAAACCTGAGGCACTTGATGGCATAAAATCGTGATGTGTATGAACATGTGCTCAGTGAGAAACCAGAATCTTGGTGTCGTGCAATTTATAGGATCGTACCGTGCTATGAAGACGTAGAGAGCAACTCTGTGGAGTTATTCAACAACACAGTAGTTAAGGCACAAAAAAGCCAATGGTGCCTATGCTAGAGATACTTGCGAGGCAAGCTATGGTAAGGATCATGAAGAGGTTGATGCAAGCTACAGATCATACAGAGACTCGTACTACATATTTTGAAGACTACTTAATAAGGACACATGATCTAGATGCAGATTATAGAGTATACAGATCCACTCATTCAATGTGGAAGGTTGTAGAGGGGACTATTCTTAAAGGGTTCATCTTGAAGGAAGGACATGCTCTTGCAAGCATTGGGAGATTACAAGTATACCTTGCTAGCATGTTTATGCTGACATTATTGCACATAAATAGGAGGTAGCAGACTATGTTGCTCACTGGTTCAAGACTACATGGTGGAGGAAGACATACACCAACGACATCACACCCTTAAGAGGAGAGAAGTATCGGCCTATGACTTCAGAAGGGACACTTCAAAAACTAGGTGCACCTGCACAACTTGAAAGAAAGAAGAGGAGCAAAGTAGAGAAAAAAAGAAATGTGAGAATGAAAGTCCAACAAAGAAAGCAGATCCAACCAAGAAAAGAGTTATGCACTGCGAGATTTGTGGAGCACTAACCATAATGCTAGGTTTCACAAGGGTAAACGAGCAAAGGTATGTGTTGCTTTACCTTTATGCCAAGATCTAGATCTACATCAATCTGTTTTTTGCCAACAAAATTGTTCTGAAACTATGTCTAGTCGAGTACGTAGCATCTTCCATATAGATCTCCATAAATAGCCAAGAAATCATGAACCCTTGTCTGAAACTATAGATAAGGGTATACCATAAAGTCGATAAATTACTCGAAAGATTAGACTTGCTACATGTACAACATTTGTTGCTTTGCGGTAAGGTAAGAAGTAAACCATCTTGGAGAAACGATCAACTACAACAAAGATGGAATCATGGCCTCATTGAGTTTTGGAAAATCCAAGCACAAAATGCATGCTTATATCAGTCTAGGGCTGCGTCGGAATAGGCATTGGCAAAAACAATCTAGTGTTCCTAGCACCCAACTTTAAGCGTATGCATGTTGCACATTGCTCTACGAATCTCTTAATATCTCTTTAGAGTGTCAGCCAAAAATAAGAAGAGGATACTAACTACGATGTTCTGTATCTGCCCACATGCCCTTTGTTGTGTAATTTTGTTATTAGGTTAAGTCGGAGGCTACTCTTAGGAATGCAAAGACGTGAACCGTGGAACAAGAAACCCTAGTGTTGGTTGTAATCAGTTGTTTTCCCTTCTATGATGTGTTCTAGGATGCGGTTGAAGAATGGGTATGTACTGTATAACTTAGCAAATTGGAACAGAAATCCGAGGAGATGAGGGGCTGTGGAGTTAACCAAGGCCAAGCTCGCCCACAGCCAAGATAGCAAGGGATAAGACCCATCAGCTTAATGCATCAATGACCTTATTAGTGGCTCCAGATGCATGTTTGATTACAAAAGTAAATCGCTATAGATACCTAATCCATATGGCGTGCAAGGAGGATAACTTAACTTGGCTTGTGAGATGCTTCAGTGATTTGTGATCGGTGTACAACACAAATTCTTTATGGAACAAGTATTGCTGCCAGTGCTTCGCCGCTTGCACATCAGCATAAAACTCAAGATCATATGTGTTGTGTGCACGCTCCAGCAAGCTTCTCGCTATATTAGGCGATTAGCTTGACTTTTCCACTGATCACAACTCCTATGACAATTTTGGATGCATCGCTATAGAGTGCCGCTTGATCTTTTCAAATGCTAAAGCTGCAAAAAGTGTCCAATTAGATCCTCCTTGGCGCATACAGTCGATGATTGGGGCCATATTTGTACTAAAATATTGTACGAAGCACCAATAGAAAGAGGCCAACCCATGAAAACTGTATACCTCCTTCAAATTGGTAGGTTGAGGCCAAGATTGTATGGTCGTGATCTTTTGTTAGTCCACCGAAAGGCGCGTTTGTTGAAACTATGTAGCCTAGGATGCACACTTTGTTGATTCTAAACTCACACTTTTTGGCAGTCTCACACATCTCTTCTTCTCACAGCACATGTAAGACATCTTTTAAGTGTTCAACATTCTTTTCCTAAAGGAGGCTAAAGACCATGATATCATCAAAGTAATTCACAGCAAACCTTCCTACTAAAGGACGTAGTGTTTGATTCATTACTCTCGCGAATGAATCCTTTTGCCAAGAGTTTTTTGATTTGTCTCCTCAACTCCACGTGTTTGAAAGAACTCATGCGATTATGTGCACGGTTAGGGAGACTTGTAATAGGGACCAGGTCGATATGGTGTTGAATATCTCGCAGAGGTGGTAAGCCTAGGGGTTCATCTTCTGTGAAAACATCCTTGAATCCTAAGTTGTTTAGATCAGTGCATATATCAATCCTTCTTCTTTCATAGCATCCTTAAATTATCCTCTTGATAAGAGGGTGACACAAATACCCAGTAGTAGAGTTTCTTCTACTTAAATCATTGGTGTCGGTTTGAGAGAAACTTACCAGATGAAGGTATAAGTATTTTGGAAGCCATCATGTATAACCTTCCTATCAGAGGCTCATGGTCTTCCCCAAAAAATATGGCATGCATCCATTGGAACTATGTAACTATAAATTGTATTATTATTAGCTCTGCTAATAGAAAATGATACAAAGGCTTGTCAAGTTACCTTGACGTCGTTCTCTTTCTGCAACCAAGAGAAGGAGTAAGGCTTAGGGTGTTGGAAGCTGATTAGGTGTAGCTTCTCAACAACCTTGATAACAATCATGTTCTCACCACTTCTCGAGTCAATAATCAGGGAGCAAACTTTACCCTTTATAGTGTAGTTTGTTTGGAATAATGTATTTCTTTTGTTTGGACCTTCCTAGAGTGGAGCTAGACAAAAAAATTTAACATCATGGAGACTACAGTCAGTGTGTCCTCAGACTCCTGCATCATTGACTCTCTAGTGTACAAGCCGATTCGTGCCTCATGTTATAAAAATAAGACAATTACCTAAGGCCACTAAATTTTGAAGACCTAAATAGACCACATTTTTTAGTAAATTTTATTAAGGTTTCATTATTTTAATAACTATGAATGAGTTTTTGTGTAATAAAGCCCATATTTTTTTTGACAATCAAATACTTCATTAATTGAGATAAAAGCGAAACTACA
>OVBA01008364.1:0-12645 GCA_900406435.1 Lepidium aucheri
AGAAAACCTCAGACCGATCGATCCGGAAACAGACCGATCGATCTGTACTTCTCAGACCAAAAGTATTTTCACAGAAAAACGCAGACCGATCGATCTGGAATCAGACCGATCGGTCTCTGCATCCGAGAAAAAAAAAGTCTACCAGAAATTTGGCAGACTTGCAGTTCTGGCAGACTCGCAGGAAGTCTGCCAGAATTTGGCAGACTTGCAGGAAATCTGCCAGAATTTTGGCAGACTTGCAAGAAGTTAGAACTTTCAATAACAAAACCAAAAAAGCAGATAATTTGATATAATTATTACCTGAATATCAATAGACAATGAATCTTTATTGATAAAACTAAAATCTTTTGTTTTTTTTCACCATAATTTAAGAATTTCTTAGCTCATGGAAAAGCTTTCTTGGGTATATATACTTTCAAAAAGGAATAGAATATCCTTTTCATAGATTAGAATATTTCTGTTTTCGAATAATCTTATTAAAATCATTTTGAATTACCTATTGTCAATATGAAAAAGAAAACTATAACTCATCCTCTTTTTTTGGTAAAAGGGTATAATGGTAATTAATATTAATAGAGAAAAAATGGGTTATATAAGTAATTTTTAAAAAAGTAGGTTATCTAAGTAATTTATAAATTAAAGTAGGTTATTATAGTAATTTTCTCTTTATATTATGAAGATTGATTTCTAATTGATTCAGTAATTATTATATACATTTATAATAATATTTATAGTCCAGTGGTAGAAACCACTTTAGAAATTCTCAGACACCAGATTTCGATTCCTCCTTGATGCAAGGAGAAAGAAAATAAGTGATTTTAGAATATGAGTTGTGGCTATGGATCGAGTCTTGTCGATCTAGTTATGTAAAGTTCACAAAATATATATTTATAATTGGAAAAATCCAGAATTAAATGGTTTCTTAATCTATGTACACAAATCTTAAACATCATATAATTTAGAACATATGGAGTAATATATATGATAATAAATGGAAATGAATTAAAAAATATTGACACTTATTCCCATCAGTTTGGAAAATGTGATATATATCTTTCCAAAGAAACAGTTAATTGCATTTAGGACTCAGTGAAAAATAAGTTCAATGTAAATAAATGGTTTGTAAAACAAAAAAAATTAAAACTGGATAAATATGTTTTATAGCCACTAATCCTATACAAATATCTCACAATACCATCATATTTGAATTTTACATGGTAATAGCCAAAATCTTGTTCGATAACTGCAACCGTATTATTTGTTGATTGCTATGGAGTTATCGAAGAGATTAATTTAAAACCATTGCATTCTACATTGTTTTCATTGATTCACATGAATGAAACAAAAGACTCCAAAAGAAAAATACAATTTATTACAACACACTAAACACCAACATGCATAAGCAAACGCAAGTTTTCAACCAAAACGGTTACAAACCCTAAAACCCAATCCACAATTCAATTTTCGCCGCCCTTTCCTCCATTTGACTCAGCCTCATTCTCTCCATCTTCGCCACTCGACCACGGCTGCATCTGCGGTGGCGCGTACATTCCATTACCGTCAACCACCGGAGTACCCATCACAAGCCCTAACTGAGGAGGAGGAGGAGGATAATAAACCGGCATCCCTACACTGTCATGATGTGGCATACCCACAAAGTCAGGCTTAGCGGAGGAGCCTGCAGCTACAGAATCGTTGTCTCCGGGAACAATATCAAGAAGGAAGTCATAGATGTAGTCGCTAGCCACAGCCGCAGAGATATCTGATTTCTGAAGCGTGCGGCGTTTGTTCTCTTCGGCATTAAGCCAAGCACGGTTTGTGAGATCAACAATGAACATCTCACAAGCCTTGGAGAAGAGAACCGGAGCCTCAGCAGAGATCATATTCACCTCTGGATCAGATTTCATTATCTTCTTAATTCGAGCCAATGGAAATTGATGGTTTTTACCATCAGAAACGTTTATGGTGTTGTCAAAAAGGGTTTCACGTCTCTGATGGTTCTCTTGCTCCGGCGTCTGTGAGAATGGAGGAGGAGGAGGAGGCGGTGGCTGCTGGTGGTGGTAGTGGCTGGTGATGTCGCCGTTGTTATTCTCCATGTTTTTTTTGAATTTTTGATGTGAGATTTGGTTGCTTGAGATTATCTCTATTTAAAGGAAAATCTTGAGAGTAAGATTGATACAGTGAACTACAAAACAGCTAATATTTTCTCAAATATGAAAAATTCATGCACTTATTAACTTTATTTTGTTTTTATTTATGTCAGCCAAAAAATCACAAATTAACATTTATAAAATGTTTCCAAAATTTATTTCTTTATATTATTTTATTTGCTATTTAAGATTTTATGTTCTTATCTTTTTCCATTGAATTAAATAATTACTTCAAATATGATAAAGAAGAAATTAATGTATAGAGATATTAGATTTAACAAGACTAGTAAAGTTTTACATATGTCCTTTTCTGGTTCTTGCAAATTGTTGTTGTTCCTCGTTTATTTCTAATAGAAGATTTTTAGTTCTTTTCTCGTGTATTTTTGTAACGCCTCTTATCATGAAACATTTGTATAAATGGAAAAATATCAAAAATTTAATCGTACTTTTGTTGAAAAAATCATAAACTTTTGAGTAGTTTGATTTAATAGCAAAACTTTTATTTTTTTGCTCTGGTAACTTTTTTATTTTTTTCCACATTGTAACACTTTATTTCATTTTGAAACTGAACCGATTATATCATAAAATAAATTCAACTAATAACTACAAAGAGAAAACTAATAGTTTTTTACACCAAAAGTAGTGAGAACATGCATCATTTGATGATCCCTTAGTAAAGCCACATCGGTCTTGATTCAAGGTACAAGGTAAACAATTAGACATTCCCGTATCCATAATAGTAGATGGACTTCTAGTATCTTTTACGAAAATATGATAATAATTTTCATAATTTAGATAGATATTATTCTACTAATTCACCCGATATAAAAACATATACACCAAAAAAAAAAAAAAAAAAAACCCTAAAAAAGCTCAATAATGAGATAAAAAACCTATTAGAATCTTATAGAATTGAATCAGGAAAGTGAGAGAAAATAAATCGAAAACAGGTCAAATCCAGCCGAATAACCAGAGAAAGAGACTGAAAAAAGTTAAGTCCGGTGGAATACCAGAAAGAAAAATCAATTCGACGAGAATCAAAGGCGGAAGTAGATTGGTGAAGTTTAATCTTCACCATTCTGATACAACTCTACCCAGATGCTTCGTAGCGGGAAAAACAAAAGAAAGTGATTACAGTTAATCGGAATAAAGTAACGGCAAGTTAACAAGAAAAGAGCGAAAGCGATTGTATGAATCCGTTGAGTTTCAGGTTCAACAGTGATTTAATTGAAGCGTGAGAGATCTAGATGTTAAGATTCGAGCTCAACGCTGTGATACCATATTAGAATATTTGAAGAATTGAATCATGGAAAGTGAAAGATAATAATCTTAATCAATAGGAAGAATTTGTTTATTCATCTTAATGAATCAGATCGCGTACAACTCCTTTTATATCACATAAGGAGATTCTATCGGTTTAAAGTAAACAAATTACAATTGAATTAAATCAAACATAACTAAGATAATACCAAATTACATCAATCTAATAAAACCAATAACTAAAAAGTGAATATCTTTTGCGATTATTACAGAGAACCGTTGCTGCAGGGCTCTATTAGATAAGCCGATGCCAAAAAATCAAATTTTGACTTTTCAAGGACACCACCGCCTCCAAGATAGGGATGTATAAACCGATCTTATGATAAAAAACCAAGTCATAATGGATGTAGATGGAGGTCGTCAAAACATCACTCAAAATATGTCCAAATCATAAAATTTGAACAAAGTCTGTGATTTCAGATTATAAATATGAAACTCTCAGATAAGATCAAAAGCTATGAATACGAAGTAAGAACAAAATAAACAGAGGAGAAGGCACAAAGACACAACACCGAGGCTTGTAAGCCACAAGACGTTTGCCGGATAAGACAATAGAAAAAGAAGTCTAGGTGATAGAGAATTGAGTGATTATTGGCCTGGTGACCTTTTATTCCACCACCTTACTACATGGATGAAATTCAAACTTTGATGCCTAAAGGATTTGTAAAGAAATAATACCATTGCTGTACATATATCCTTAGCAATTAAACATAAACTTTTGTTGATTTTCCAGCAAACTTTTATTTTTCGTTAGTAATTTTTTTATTAATTATTGTTTTTAATAACAATTTAAACTAAAATAAATGTATGAAGAAAGAGGTGACTTTAAGAAAAGAGCATATTGTTGTCGAAAACTTTTGTTTTTCTTGCTTTTATCCAAAAGAAGGCTAATCTCAACAGGCTACAAGAAAACACAAATAAAATTATACACTCTTGCAAATTGTTGTTGTTCCTCATTTAGCCTTTTGTATTTCTATTTTTCTCTTGTATTTTTATATTGTTTCTTATAATTTAACATTTGTACAAAAAAACCGGAAATATGTAAAGAAACGATCCTGAATTTTCAAAAATAATCGAAAAAACCATAAACCCTTGAGTGGTTGAATTTAATTGTAAATTTTTGTTGACTTCCCAACTAAATTGTAAATATTTGTTGACTTACCAATTATTTCCGGACTTTTATTTGTCTTTAATATGTCATTAGTTTAGAAACAAAATTGAAATAAATCTATGAAGGATAATATGACACTTTACAAAGAGAGCATATTATTATCTAAAAACTCGGCTTTGTTCCAAGATAGCACCGGACTTGATCTCTAGTATCTCAATAGGTTACAAAACACACACAAAAATTTGGGTTGATGGTTTTTTCTCCTATACTTATATTTTTCTCACTTGTTCCTTACAGATTTCTCCATCTTTATCATGTACCAAAAATTTTGTGTAGACTTTACTATGGTACACAAACTTTTTGATTTTATACATATTACTAAGCATGTAACTAAAACATATCTATGAACTACGGTATATTATTTGCACCTCAAGAGTAAAATTAAATGGCTGTTATGAAATTAAATGGCGTTGTTTTAGACTCGAGACTAAACTTTTGTAAAAAACTTTGTTTCTTGATGAAGCTACTGCTAGTGTTCAGAATATATGCTATTCACATTCATTTCGAAATCAAATGATAACCCATTTCAAAGATTTTTAGATCTTGAGATGTTTGCTGACATTGAAGGTAAATAATATTATTTAATTGTTATTTTTATATGGGTTCTCTTCGTGTATCAAATATTTGTAGAAAATTTTAAATATATATGTCGTAGAGGGATAAAGAAGAACATTTGCTTAAGTGGGTTGGGGCGTTATTCGAAGAACTTAAAATGTTCTATGAAAAGTGTAAGAAAGTTGAAGATGATGTCAATGATTTGAGGAAACATACGATGGATATATAGAGTTCCAAAAAGTAATATTTGAGAAGAAAGACAAAGAACCCACGATTTTAGAGTAGAATATGGTGGAATCTAGTAATGCAATTAATGAAAGATAATAGGTGTTGTTGTAGTTGTAAGCTCAACTTTTTGCTTGTGGGGAAAATGTAATTGTATAAGTAGTTGCGTTTCTCCAATGTATGGGTCTACGATTCAGATCTCTCCTGATAGTTTCAAAAGTATCTATATATACCCAGTTCTTTGTCTTATTACATTTGCTCTTTGTATAAGTTTGTAAAGTCTATTCTCCCCTCTCAAATTATTGAAAATTTGATTTTCCCCCAACAGTACTAATGTTGGTTATCACAGTACAATAAACCGTGGTTAACTTGAATTTTTGTGTAATACAGGATTAAATCGTAATTGTCTAATCCACGACCCGATTACAGACCCGCTTAAGCCTAACCAAACCCAGTTACACTTAATCACAAATTAACCCGATCTTTGCTCTATAAATCGCGAAAAGGGGAAAAAATCGAACAAAAACCCTGAATCGACGAATGAATGAAGAAGCTTGAAACTTGATCAAATCTTTGCCTGACGATCTTACTGCGACTATGGAGGTAGATGATTTAGTCGAACCTGAAGGATCTTCGCGCGATGGAGGTGGATATCAGAGTATTGGAGATTTGGAGAATGAGATTAAAGAGAAGTTTTATGATCCCTATAAAGACAATAACACCTAAATCTAAGGATGCAATAACTCATTTCTTCATTTTCCATTGAAATTCCATAAAAATACTTTCAATCCTCTTAGCTAAGTCAATCTCTATCTTCAATTGACTCCGGTCAACTTCTTTTTTTTGATGCTCAAGACAGTTGAATTCCAATTCAATCAAATGCTTCTCAATCTTCTCAACAAAATTGTTCATTGTCTCAGTCTCATTGAGAATCGCATCATCCATCCACTTGAATAAGTGCTCTTTAATGGTAAGCAAGAACAAAAGCTTAAATAGTAACTTCACATCAATGTACACTTCAATACACATCAATTTATAGATAAATACCTTATTAACATAGGCCAAGTGAAAACGATAATACCGGTGACCTGGGTTTAGCTCTGATTTCGACGTCTTCAACACAACGACGGAGCCACATAAGAAATTCAAAGGAATCCCATTAATGTTTCTTCCCCTAATCCCAGAATTCGAGTGAGCAAAAGATTGTCCTGATAGATTGCTCATTTTCTTCTGCTCCTGCTTTTTCCAATCATAAACCCAGAAGAAATTACTGGAATCTCGATCCTCGGTTAATGAAGTGAATTAGGGTTCATTAGATTTCGAGATGGTTAACCAAAGAGGAAGCGAATAATGATTTGGGTCTTCAATCTGGTCTGGTTAGTCTAAGGCAATGGGTCCTGGTTTACTTTATTTTAACGCGTGAAAAGATTTGGTCTCGGTTACATCAATTTGAAATGGATTTATACCACTAGGGAGAAATTAAATTATCAATAGTTTGAGAAGGGGCAATAGATATTAAAAACTTATACAAGGGACAAATGTAGCAAGGTAAAGAACTGAGTACATATAGATACTTTTGAAACCATCGAGTGAGATCTAGATCGTCGAACCCCAATGTAATGATACAAAGTACTTATGGGGAAAAAATGCAGATGATGTGGGTGTTGTAGTTATGAAACCATACAGTATTTTAACTATATTTTTCTGAAAAAGTAGAAATATTTTATAAAATATAAATCCAATCCATAAAAGTTCTGATTGATAGCATTCAAAGACCCATTTGCAAATCAAATATATATATTTTGCTACCAATTAGTATTTTTTAAAAATCAGTGAGTGAAACAGGCATTTCGTACAATGGTCATTTGGATTAATATATGGATGTTTGAAAAACCATTACCAAATAGACTTATTTATGGGTGTTTTTTTTTGTCGGAAAAGGGAGGAAAATTCTCCCGTATTATTATAAACTTAAAAAATCAGATACGCACACTACGTATACGACCAACACCCTCAGAATCTTCCAAAAGAAAACAACGAATACAATCTGGAAGTACATGAAACATATGAAAACCTAAAGGTATCTGCCAAACGATTTGCCTCCATAAAAATATGAGAAATTTGGACTATCCAGTGCTTTGATAAAAAGCCATGGTACAATCGTATCAAGAAAGACAATGGATGAAAATCACTAATCCCTGTCGTGAGAAAGCCAACCAAAATATCGGAGTCAATCTCAAGCTCCAAAAGAGTAACTCTCTTCTCCAGGCTATAAACAAGCCATACTATACTCCCCATAACTCTGCCAAGGGAGGCGTATAGACGCCAATATTCAGGGAGAAACCCCCACACCACTTTCCCCTTGTATCTCTTAGAACACCACCTGCAGCCACCAATCCCTGGCTACCTCGAGATGCACCATCTGTATTAACCTTAAACCAGTTCTCCCTCGGGAAGCACCAAGAGATCACACGCTCTTCTCGCGGAGTTCTAACCGCATTATTAAGTCTAGCTTGATTCATGGTATAAACCTCAAGAGCTTGGTCTTTTAAGAAACGGATCCGATCCTTGCATTGTCGTTGAGTATTAAACATATTCCAGCATCTCCACTTCCACCTCTAGCAAACCGCCAATGCAAACAAAGTCGACCAAGGAGAACCAAACTGAATTCGTGAGTCACCAAGGTTATCATACAACCATTCCCATAAGGACTAATGGAAGAAAGAAGACCTGCAACGAGTCGAGATGAATCTCTCCCAAATCTCGTGTACGGCGTGACAATCCTGAAGAATGTGTAGGATCGATCAAAACCTCCTCTACATAGTTGGCAAGTTCCATCGGTACTCAAGTGTCTCCTAACTCTCTCCATATTAGTCATAAGGACCTGTTGTGAGCCAAGCCAAAGGAAAGTTTGGATCCTCTTTGGGACTCAAAGATTCCAAATTCGATAAAAAAAAATTGGCCATATGTTGCGATGGGAAAGCATCGCGGGTAAGCATAGCGTATGCCGACCAGACAGTAAATTCTCCCACGATACTAGCACTCCACGAGAGCCGATCAGAAGTATTAGTAACCGTATCAACAACAACCGAGCAAAGATGTAATTTAAAATGCAATGGAAGATACAATAGAATACGAGTGAAATCCCAACCATTCTCAATGCTCCAGAACTCACAAACTTTGGCTTGTGCTATGTCCAAAGGAAAGTTAGTATCGAGACAACATATTATGGCCAATTTTATTTAACCATTTATCTATGTGCTATGTGCTATGGCCAACTTCTTCTTTGAGGATTATATATGTAACCATTTATCTTCCCAAAATCGAATTGTGTGACCATTGCCGACAACCTAACTTGAACCAGGTATAACCACTTCTCTTAAACCTGAGACAACACTAGTCCATGTAGAGGACCATGTAGCTTTCAGAGATAACCAAGAAAGATCATTAACTCCTTCTACCTTATATTTCGAGCTTAACAACTACACCCATAAACTCGAATTTCCTTGCAAAAGACACCATCCGATCTTTGCTAATAAGGCTAAGTTCATCACACAGGACCATTTTATTCAAAGCCTACCAGCACTCTTAGGCTTACAAACTCGGTCCCAACCAACTAGGTGTTGCTTTCTCTGAACTTCAGTACTACCCTAGAGGAAATTCCGGCTCACTTTGTCTAAGTTATTCAAAGTCAAAGCGGGAAGCAAAATTGTACTCATCGAATGGATCAAAATCAAAGATAAAACCGATTTTGTGAGGGTCAAGCGACCATTAAAACTCAGATATCTGCTTTTCCAACTCGCAAGTTTCGAAGCTACTCTCTCGCAAAGACCACTAAAGGTGTTCTTATTTATACGAGTCTAAAGGACCAGCATACCAAGATACTTCCCTAAATCTCTAATAGGTTGAATACCACTCTCTGCACTGGTTAGTTGTTCTAGACGACTATCAACATTACTAGAGAAGAAAATTTTGGATTTCTCCAAACTAACTTTCTGACCTGAGGCAGAGCAAAATGATTCCAAAATCTTGCGAATAATATGAACCTGATCAATCGAAGCATCTGCCAAATGGAATAAGATCATCCGCAAAGCACACATGTGATAGCTTAGGACCTCTTTGTGAGAGGCAAATAGCTTTCCACTCATTATTTCTGACCGAATTCTCGATCAAGTGACAAAGGTGTTCCATACAAAGGACAAATAAATATGGAGACAAATGATCACCTTGACGTAAACCTCTCTAAGGTTTTAAACCTTCAGTCTTTTCCCCATTCTACAAAACTGTCATTGTAGGTCCCGTAACCACTTGCATCATCCAGCGAACCCACTTATCATAAAAACCCGCATCCTGAAGAGTATCTCTCAAAAAGTCCTATCTTATACGATCATAAGCTTTCTTCAGGTCTAACTTTAACAACATCCAACCTCGTCGACCATGCTTGCCACGCATCGAGTGAATGGTTCCCTGTACTATCAAGATGTTCTCAGTGCTGAGTCGTCTAGGTAAAACTTGATTGTGCTGGTCCAATCAATTTAGGCATTAAACTTTTCAAATCCATGACCATAGCTTTGGTAATTATCTTGAAAAGAACATAGCATAAACTAATAGGTCGAAATTGAGTGATCTTCTCAGGATGTCCAATCTTTGGAATAAGAACTAATAGGACATCATTCACACCCGACGGTAAGAGACCCGAATCAAAAAAATTCTGAACGAACCCCAAAACCAAAGCTCCAACAATCTCCCAATTATGCTGATAGAAAAGTGGTTGGAATCCATCCAGAATTGAGCCTTATATCTCCCCATGCATCTCATAGATTTCTCAATCTCAAAACTAGTAAAAGTTTGATCCAAGTCTTCATGTTCAATGACACTCAACTCGGCAAAACCCTCTCTTGGAAGATAGTCCGGCAACATAACAAGATCTTCAAGAGAATAAAGTCTACGATAATAAATTTTCGCCAAGTTTTCAAGTTGCAGTGGCTCAGAAATCCACTCATCCGTATCTAAACGCAACATACCAATCTTATTCTGGTGACGTCTAATGATTGTGGAAGTGTGAAAGAATCTCGTGTTCTGATCACCATCAACTATCCACTTCTCTCTCGACTATTGGAACCATAGCATCTCTTCTTGTTTAAAGACGGAGTCAAGTTTCCTAAATAACCAGGATTCCTTGTCTAATAACAAAGTACTTGGCAACATATCAGTTCGACCCTGAAGTTCAGCAATATCCTCAATTAACTTCTCCTTGCGACGATGAACTAAACCGAAAACCTCTCTATTCCATCTATGTAAATGTGTTTGAAGTCCTTTGAGAGCTTGGGTAGTAGACACATCATTCCTCCAAGAACACCTTACAAGATCTTTGATGCCTAGATGGGAGAGCCATGCAGCTTCAAAACGAAAGGGTCCTCTACTAAGATCAAGTTGTGAATCCGGGCGCAATTGAAGATACAAAGGAGTATGATCCAAAGATAAAAAGGGTAGGTGAGTCACATAACCTTCCTGCCATTGTAAACAAGCACGCACACATCAAAGTATTCGGTCTAGCCTTTTGGCAACATGGGTACTCTCCAAACTACCTCTACGCCATGTGAACTTGCAACCGCAAAAACCCATATTAATGAGTGAGAGGTCATTAATTCAGTTCCCGAAGGCCAAAGAGTCAGGAGATAATCTACCCCTACCACCATTCCTTTCATCAACACGCAGAATACTGTTGAGATCCCCACCAACAAACAAAGGGTCATCAATCTGATGAATAATCCCTTTTAAATCCTCCTATAATCTGCTCCTTCGGTTCACAGACGGAGCGACATAAACTACTATAAGGTGAACAAAAACCAACCCATCAAGAATCTTTGCATGAATGAATTGGTTAGTAGAGTGCTCGATCGTAACAGTACCAATGGATGACCACCACAATAACCATAATTCGCCACTATGGCCTATTGCATCAACACGGAACAAGTTCTCAAAACCAAGACCATAACAAATTCTGCTAGCAGATTCCCCACCGGCATGAGTCTCAAATAAAGCCATGATATCAACTTTGTTCTTCTTCAGGAGATATCTAATAGACCTAGGAAAACTAGGTTCGTTTGCCCCCCGACAATTCGATAATAGAAAATTCATAAGAAGTATGAAGAAAGGAAGCAATTGAATCACCGGGGAAACCCGTCATGCACCTATTAAAGCCGCCTCATCTTAGGCGGTTTCAAAGCCAGATTAGAAACCTCACATATAGCTGACTCAGAACTAGTGGTGGATGTGGTTCTATGATCAACAGAACTAAGCAGAACAATTGCTCTACCCAACATGATCATTATCTACACGAGGTCTCTTTCGCGAAGTAGAGGCATCCTGGCCCTCAAACTTGGAGCCAAAAATCAAGCCACGGGTAAGAGTAGGAAGCACTTTCTTGCTTTTTGACTTGAGAACTACTACTGATTTACCGCCACCAATAAGACCATGTTTTGGTGCTACTTTCGAACCTTGACAAAGTGAGTTAAAAACACTTCTAAGGCCAACACCATTGGTTGAATTCTCCTTTACCAATTTTTTGTTCATGACACTTTGCTGCAGTGTAACGTTCTCTTTATTTCTGAGGTCTGTCAATTCCAACTCACGAGTAACCTCCTTGTTGTGATCAAAACGCAAGTTATCAAACTTATTAGTAAGGGCAATGTTATCTTGAGAGACTACACCCTTGTTCTCCTTTATCACTTTCAAGTTCTCCTTAACCGATCTAATGGAATGATTAATCAAATTACTTGTAGAGCTTCCTCCCTTCCCACGTCTTTTAACTTGTGTAAAACCATCTCCAGGTGTATGCAGATTGGTAACTGGTTTTGTAACAGTAACTACATGCAATGTAGCTTGTGAGGACAAAGTATCAACTCCAGGAATCTGTCCATGAGGACATGATTGGATGGCATGACCTAATAGCCCACAACTAGAACAAATATTCAACAATCCTTCATATGAAGCAAAATACCGGTCACCATTTAAAGTTACTGAACCCTTAAGCGGCTTAGAGAGATCCACTTCCACATATACTCTAGCGAATTGTCCTCGCACAAAATTCAGCGTATCCTCATTCACTCTAACTGGTCTGCCAAAACCACTAGCAAGTCCCATGAGAATAGAATCATGATAAAGGTATACCGGAAGTCTTTCAATACGAATCCAGAAAGGAGTAGTCCGGATTTCACTATG
>OVBA01008365.1:0-12645 GCA_900406435.1 Lepidium aucheri
ACTAACCCATAATTAAGCCTAACCCAAAATCAAGTTTAATTTCAATAGATGACAGCTGCACCAAATAATGGAGAGAAGATAGTGGTTATGCTTGACACTGAAGCCAAACTATATTGTATCTTATCAAAACTAGCTGAGAGGACACAGTTAAAGGAAGAGGGTTGTGTAAGCAGTGAGCTTGTGGCGATGACACCTCGACTGAAATTAGAGAGACGGTTCATCGGATTGGTAATTTGCTTCTAAGGGTACAAAGTTTAAGAAAGCTAAAGAAAGTTTCTAAGGATTGGAGTTTCAAATACAAATGTAGAAAGCACATGAAGACTTGTGGATGAGAGTGGTGGATATGCAGCAACAAGTTTCACACTATCAGCTCGAGGGCAAGCTGGAATTCGAGCCGGGGGTATTGATAGGCCCATTAGGCCAAAGGGGGAATTCTACCCTGACTGATTTCTCTTTTGCTTTCTTAAATCAATTTTGTAATTTTGATCTTAGTTCATAATGTGATGGACTTGGATATGGTGAACATCGGATACTTCAACTTTGCCTGGTTTATTACATCTGAGGTTCATATTATATATAAGTGCTGCTTGTTCGTTTTAGTTAGATTTTGAACGTTTTTTCATCTTGAATCAGATCATTTCTGTGATTCTGGAGAATTATATGGATTTGGAGAAGGGCCAAGAAGATACCAAAGAAGTTGGTCAAAATTCAGATACGATAAATCCGAGGATGAACAAAAAGGTTTGTTTCAAGCCTCCTGTGACTGACTATAAGTTGGAAAACATGTAAGGCTTTCTAAAATATTTATTTGCACTGTTTTTACTGCCACTGGAAATGCATCATTTATTTGTAATTTATATATCATTTAATTCATTCAGGTCAACTACAACTGTTCGAAGGGTTCGAACCCATTATACTGGTCTACTGGTCTATGGCCAAATCATGGCCCTTGTGCGGTGTTTCCAGCTGGCATTCTCGCTTCGTAATCACTCATTGAATCAAGATGGTAAGTTAAAACTGTGGTTAATGAGAAAATTACCTACTTTGTTCATTAGAGATATTATGCTGGGTCTCATTATTTGTATTGACTATGGTGAATATAGTTCCAGTAGTATACTACAATCCCTTTTTTGATTTACGATGTGATTTTGATATTATACATTGTCTCGCTCTTCGAATTCTGCAGCTGTTAAGATAGATTAGCCAGGTGACGAAACAAACATCTTGACATGATGCATGAACAATAAGTGAAGGGAACAATAGTAGCTTTTAAGTTCCTTTTTGACTGTATCTATCACAATTTGACCAGCTTGACATTGGACAGAATCCTCCACAACTTATTATGTATTGTTGAAACACTTTCTACAATTCACATATTGGCTTGCGCTAGAATCTTCATGTTCATTAAAGTGCCATTAGTTGTAAGTTTTGCAATGCACTGACACGGCATCTTTCCCTTGTAAATGCAAATGGAGTAACTCAACTCTCGAAAACTTCCTAGTCGTGAGTTTGTTTCTGACATAAGTTTTTGGCATGATGCGGAAGGAGGTATACATCTGTCTCGTAAGAGATCGAACTTCATTTTTGCATCATATATGCTCATTTTCGGTGCCAAGATTTCTGCTATTCTGGAGCTAATTCCAATTGTCAAAGAATCTTTAGCTGTTCAGATGGTTAGCTTTTTTGAATATTGCGTCTGTTTGTTTTCCGTTTTCTCAGTCTTGTGTTTATCGATTACTCAGTGTTTCTTTCTGTATGGGCAATTACTCATGTCCTAAACAGGTTGATCCTTGTCTTGTCCGGGAAGAAGATATAAGACTTCGTGCTGTATGCTCTCAATTTCAACAGGAAGAAGAGTACGGATCTGAGAAAGATGATAGTTCTTCAGTGATAATCGCAGATTATAGTCGCCTGAAGGATATGGTTGATAACTCATTTTACATCGAAAATTTCAGACATTATCCAAGGTACTTATCTAGTAAAAAATCATAAATGTAATTAATGATAGTTAATTGTTTTTTCTGTTGGAAGATGTGTTTGATCTTATATCTAGCACATCAGATTATGCTGTATTAAATATAAACAACAAGTTAGCTCCTGGTCATTTTACCTGTCCTGAAGCAGTGTTTGGTCAGTGTATGTATTCATAGCCAAACAAAATAAAGTAGGATAAACTAAGTAGGGCATTTTCCAAACCACTTCATGCAATAATTGTAGCGTTGTACACCACTTTCTGATTATTTGTATATATATATTTTTTTTCATGTGAATCTCTGAGGAGGAACAATCAAATTTGAGAAGGGAAATTCAGTCAGATTTTTCCCGAGATGAGGCACATCCACTTGGTGAACCATTGTTCATGGATACACCAGGACCTACTTCTCCTCTCAATCATATAGAACTTCCAGCCTTTGGAGAGGTATAATGATATATGCATATGAGAAACTTGCTTTCTGAATGATTTGCTTACTGCAATTCTGTGCGGATCCTTCAGGTTGAGCTTTCAGAAATAGCGGCATTTGAAGGAATTTCTCCGGAGGCTAGTGGGAGTCAATCTGGCCACAGAACATCATTGTCCACAAACACTAACCCAATGGATGTTCTGAGCGTCAACGAGTTGTTAGAATCGGTAATACTAACACTCAATATCTCTTCATATTTTTTTGTTGGACTCCTCTTATGTCCTCCTTTTCTTAATGTAATATTTCATTGGTGATGTGTAGGTATCAGAGACTGCTCGGCAAGTTGCAAGTCTCCCCATATCCTCCGTTCCTCTACCTTATGACCAAATGATGAACCAGTGTGAAGCTCTTGTGTCCGGTAAGCAGCAAAAGATGTTTGTGCGTCAAAGTTCCAAACCCCGAGCAACGGAAGCTATAACTTTCTCAGAAGACGATGAGAAGGAGGAACTCTTTCTTCTCAAGGAGGTGAGAGTTTGTTCTCTGTTCTGTTGGCATGAATGGTCATCCCTTCAGCATTAAGTATTTGATTTGTATGTATATTTTCTGTATGCTGCAGACAGAAGAAGCTAGTGAAGATGATCAGTAAGGCAATGACTGTGTCTGAAGTTCAACCTCAAAGCCAGCTCGGGTTCTGTTCAAGAGAAGTGGAACAAAATTCTTTCTGGTTACCGCCTTCAAGCCTTATGATATGTTCTTGAGAGCAGCCGGGTGTTAACTTGGTATATTCTACTAAGTCTTTTATATATATATAGAGAGAGATACTCACACGGCATAATATATATTGTATATTGTCGAGTTTGTTTAATCTGACACTTGTGTATAAGCATGATTTCTTAAAATGTTTCAATGAAACAAACAAGTTCATGCCAGTTCTTTTATTATTTCTTTTTATCTGTTGTTACATACGAGACAAAAACTAGTAAAACCTTCTAATCTGTGCATTCTCCTCTGATTACCAAAGTTTAAGTCAGAAATTCGCCTGATCCTGGGCGAATTCTGACAAAAAGGTCAAATATGCAATCTTACTGTGACCAATGGTGTTGTGAACACCTCTCATGATCCGAGCATATAGTTTCTCCATTTGCGGAATGCTGTAGTTCTCACTGTGCTCCATGAGTAGTCCCTTTACCAATTTGATCTGGCTTGAAATGTCTGATGCTGCTTCTTGGCCAGACTCTTGGTGCTGTAACGATTCTGCAGCTTGATCTGTTCATCATCAAAAGGTTTTCAAAATCTAGGAACTTAAAAGTTCACATAATCTGTACTTTGCAGGTAAAACAAGAACCAAAGCTCTGGTTGCAGGGGCTTTACCTGTACAAACAGCATCAGCGGTTTTGTTGGGCTCCTTAAGACCAGAATCTCGTTCTAAGTCAACCTGTGGTTGTACATTTGGAAGTCTGGCACTGGTGCTAGCAACAGTACCCATATCCACAGCATGAGCTAAATATTCAGGGACAGATCCACTCAGATCAGATTGTGTCTTTGGACCAGCTTGAGCTGCGATCTTATCACAATATGTTTGCAGTGCTGGGTCTATCTCTGACAGCATCAAATACACCTGAAAGTAACAATGATTTCAGAGGAAAGCTTGGGATGATAGACGTGGATAAACTTTTAAATGGAAGACTGTTATCCAGTAGTCTAAGAGACATGAAAACATACTTCATCGTGAAGCATATGGGCTCTACTGACAATTTGCGATGTAGTGTAATCATTTCCATAGTAAGCCTGGATTAATAATCTGAATACATAAGTCAACCCCCATCAAGACATTACTAAATTACAAGACTATCATTCCCAAGCACTGGTTTGGAAACAACAAAGTGAGTCTTAACATAGTAGTCAGGATAATGTCCACACCAACCAACACCAATAGGTGAGACTGTGTCTCTCTCTCTCTCCCTATTACTTTGCACGTGCAGTGACCACATTTCTGAAGTTTCAAGGTTTTAGATAGCCATATAAAAAGGTAGATATGTTATAAAATAGTAGTGCACCTTGGCGTTTTTCAAAATGAGATAAACATCATCCAAGAACGACGAGCATGTGAGGTACTGTCCAGCATTTACACGCTGCAGCAGAGTTGTTATATCCATTGGATTTTCAATTATTGAGCAATAGATTGGAGCTTCCTCTTCTGTAACTGGGAAGTGAAATGCACTTAATCTTTCATCATCTAATATTCTGCACAACAATAGTATTCCACAACTTAAAAAATATAGAACTTGGCAATAACAGATCTATAGACTCTGCAAGCACACACGGTGAATGGATGTTTGTTTAAAGTGAGGGCCATACACATTTACCTATTGCAAACATCTCTAAGACACATACACAATCGTCGAAGGGCATGCTGCTCTGTGTCCACCTTGGCTTTTATTTCTACGGTTTTTAGACCAGTAGGTGCTTTTGGAACCTTGGGTGGTCCATCAGATTTGTCATTTAAGCCTGAAATGACTGAGAGAGCAGCTTCAATCAAATGGTCAAAGAACAAAGACCTGTCCTCCCTTGATGGTTCGTCCACGGTATAACTGAAAGCAAATGTTTGCAATCAGAGAAACCTTGTAATAAGTCCAAGTGTACTTTCTTTTGTTATTCCATAAAACATAAACAAAAACTTACACAGATAGATTTTCAAATACTGACAGCTCTTCCAGGTCAGATAATTCCTCATGAGATGTAGCAAGTAATAATATGGGCAAATCTGATGGCAATTCTTCTAACAAAGTCAGAAATAAATCCCTAAGCTGTTTATACTCCTGCAGTTAACAATATCAAGACCATAAGACTAAGGCAGTTCCTGCTACAAACCAAGAGGACAACCTAATACATAATTATAAGCAAACAACATATTTGTAAAAGTAACTGCACCAAAGTGAATACAGATAGAAATAAATACACTTACATTTTGCCACCATTGGTTAAGCCTCGGTATGTATAGTATTGACGGTGTTGTTCTCCTAGCTTCGCTGAATATATGTACTAGTGTCTCGTCTGGGGTCTTTGCACCAGGGTCAGAAAGAAGACATGGATGTCGCAGCCAATAAATTGGGAATTGTGTCAGCTCATGTAAAATTGCTGGCCCAAGATGATCCTGTACACAAACTAGCAGGTAAGTAAATACGGTTCATAATAACAAGGCACCCTGACATAATCTTACGAGAAGAGAAGAATCTACCAGTCCAACACCTTCACCACCAAGCAAGAGTAGTTGAGGACGATTAACGAACGGAATTGCAGATCCAAATGACGGATTGGTCAACTCTGATGATATTGCTGACAAGGGAAAGATATCAGATATCAAACTTATGCATTTAAGGAGATGTTGTTGTAAACATGGCAATACGACTGGAGAGAGTGGTCTGGGCTGCAATACAGGCTCTCTATGGACAGCAGGTCTAATAGCTGACATTCCCTTTACAAAGTGGCACTTCTCAAACTCGTATCCGTCAGTAGGTGAAACATTTACGTATTTAGTATACCTTGATCTTTTCGGGACGTTACCAAAGATTCTGTTCAACATCACATCATTATCTTCTAAGTGCTCCTCTGCATAGTTGCAATTTGAGCAAGAACTTTTTCTCAAGACTTTACCAAAGATTCTCTTCAGTCTCTCTTCTTCTTCTTCTGTGACATTCTTATGGTTTCTTAAATTATTTCTCAAACTCGCACCCGCAAGTGAATGCACAGGTGGATCCATCTTTTCTTTTATTCCGGTCTCAATCTGTTTAATTCACAAAGCTACCTTCACGTGAAAGAAACAACAGAATATTAGGGTTCATGTTTTTGGAAAGCATAACTTGCGCAACAAGACACGTAATCAGATTTCACCTAGATCGGTCCAACGGTTCCGGTGGCTTCCCTGATGTGTTTTCTATAAAGAACCACCGTGGATCTCGCTTTCTTTGCACAGAATTTGTCGGAAAAAAGACCTAAACAAACCAACTCATAACACAAATTCGAGAGAAAAATCCCAAAAATTAACTAAACCTAAAACAGACAACAAATTTTTCATCTAACCTTAAAATTGTCTTAACTCCCTTAATATAGCTTGAATCGGATCGCACTTTGGGGAAAAGGCACAGAACTCAAACGGCGCAGGTTAAAGATACAAGACAAAATTTTAAGAATTACCCTTTTTTTTTATGTTTTTATTCCGAAAAATACGGTTTTTTATGTGCAACGCACCTTTTCATACATCTCTCTAACTTTTCCTCTCATCAAAATGACCTAATTATCCCCAATTTATTTTGAAACCACTCTCCAACTTCTCACGCGTCTCCTCCTCTTCCTTTTCTTCTTTCAAGTTCTGTTAACCTTTTCAATCGTCACTGTTCACTTTCAGAACTCTTTCCTTCGAAATTCTCTCTAAAATTTCCTCAACAAATTCGTCTATTCACTACCACTCCGAGTCTACCATAATCGTCGATATCCCTTCACCTTTCGTCCATTTATCATCGCCTCTTAATTTCCAGAGTAAGTACGAAAGTGTTGTGTTCACTGACTATACAGTTTCCCGTCATCTTTAATCTAGAGATAAAACCAGTATTTTATCGTTCTTTACACTTATACTTGCCCCCGCTGGTTTTACAAATGTTTTTGGGTTTCCTACTCTATCGTAATTTTTTCAAAACCCTAGCATTGTTTCTAGCCCCTTTAAGTCGATTTCTCTTTTGTTTCTGTTCTATTTTTCTCATCCGCGAACTTGATCTTCGTCAGACGTATGTTTGATTATATTTCTGTTTGTGTCCACTGAAATTGGTGTCCCCACTAAGTTGTTAACCAAATTCGTTGGATTTCGTTCGAAAGTCTACTCATTTACCAGTCCTTCTTTGTCTATAGTGGACACGACACATTTATGTCCATCGCTTAACATGTCCATAAACACGACTGTCCACTCGCACCCATTTTGGGGTTCCATGACATTAAGTAATATTAGCTAGTCATTTCTGTCTATCGTGGACATCAAAATATAGTTAGGAATTCTTTCTATCGTGGACATCATAACATAGCTTTACCAGTCATTCCTTGTCCTTAGTGTACACAACATGTTTATGTCCATCGCTTAACATGTCCATAAACACGGCTGTCCACTAGCAACCATCTTGTTTTCTATGACATTAAGTAATAATAGCTAGTCAATTCTGTATATTGTGGACATCATAACATAGCAATTTACGATTTATTTTGTTAAGCGATGTTTAATTTGACATATGTGTTTTTCCTGACTGTCATACAAGATCATGCCTCCATCGACCCGGAAGAGGGTCTCTTCAAAGTCTGTAGATGGCAACCTCAATCCCAATTGTAACTATGATTGAATTCATTCGGACAATGTTGATGAGATGGTTCTCTGTGCGTCGCGAACTCATAACACACACCAGTTCAAAATGCACTCCACAGATAGAAGAAAAACTCATTGATCAGCTTCGTCTTGCAACAGCTTGCGCTGTTTTATCATTGACAAGTTTTGTTTACTAAGTAAATGATGCTTCTAGTTTCTTATTGACTATAATGTCCATGACATTTTTTCCCCTAACCTTTTATTTTATGATATGATACTGAGTAGCCTCACGCATGGAATCAAGGATCAGCTTGCAACTAATGAAGAAATAGAGCTTAACCAAGGCGCAAAAACTAACAATTTCAAGAAAGGCATTGGCGAGTGGTTCAAAAATGATCATGGAGCTATTAAAAAATATGATCGAATCATTCTATAGGTAAGTCAGTCATGTTGTGCTCTTTTTCCCTCATCCAAGTTTTGTCCCAATGGATTTTCTTAGAGAGATTTTTAAGGAGGCAAATGGCCCACTTCTTAAATGGCACATTGATGATTCTTATGGAAGTCCAACAAACAAAAGGAAGGCTCATCTACTCTTGGGATGGCGTGGGAGAGTTCCAAGAGTCCTTCCAACTATCATTTATTTTTAGTCTTCGTTTCATTTTCAAGACTTGCATTTAATTTTCTGTCATTTCCAAGATTATTCTTGTTGGCTACTTCTCTTTCTTTCCTATTTAAACTCTTCAGAATTCTCTATGTAATTCATCCTGGATTTAGATCACAAACAAATAAAAATCTCTTTATCAAACTCTCTAAAATCGTGAGTCAAAGTTGTCTCTTCAGCTTCTCTATCAAACTTGTTGTTTCTTCAACTAACCTTCTCGATTTGTTGTAACTTCAACCTCTGGTTCAAGTCCTCTCAAAGCTTGCTGTCTCTTCAGCCTCTAGTTTGAGTCTCTTCCTCTCTTGGACGTGTCTACTGCAGCCATGGATTATAAGTCTCTATAAACTTTTTTTGTAAGCCTTTTATAAAGGGTTATAAAATCGTTATAAAACCAAAAACAGAAGGATTTTCCGCACTTTTCTGTTTTCATAGGCGATCATAACAACTTCTCTGCGTGATCCTTGGCTAAGGGTGTATCAAGTGGTATCAGAACCAGGCAAAGATTCGGTAAAGTCATTCCTTTAATCATTTTTGCAGTTTTAGATTTTGTTCATCTTTTACTGTATTGAATCTGATTGGTGTCTCTTCACCTCCTATTGTATCTGATATGTTTGTTCATATTTGATCTCTGAATTTGATCATTTAACTTTGTTACTTTCACTAAAACCGTTGATATTCTATGTTTATTACTTCTGGGTTGAATTCGATTTTTATATATAGTACATCTTGCTGAATCGAATTTGTTCTAGAATCATTGCTGAACCGGTTAATAGGTTAGATCAAACTTTGGTGTTGATCTTGTACACCAAAAAATTGTCTCTTCACATTCTAGGTTGAGTTTTCGTGTGTTACTGCAGATGTGTGTGCTATTGTTGGTTTAAAAACGTGTTTATTCATTAACAAATCTATCTTTGTTTGCAAATGTCTGTGAGAACTTGTTACTTGCTTGCTTTGTCTATTTTGTATCAGGTACAAAATGGAGAATCAAGTTGAAACTGAAGGAGTCATCAACAAAAACAATAAGCTCTTGTTAGAAGCAGTTCTGATTCGAGTTGAACGAATGATTCAAAGGCAAGGAGAAGAACTGCATCAGAGAATCGACCAGCTTCAAGGAGAGGCTAGACCAAGAAGGAGTTTAGAAAGGACTGAAAATTTGGGTCAAGAACAACAAAGACAGACCAGAGCTGATGATCGTAATGATGTTTCTTCACTAAATGGATCAAGGCGTTTGAGAACTCATCCTGATGATGATATGAAAGGCATGAAGGTGAACCAGAGCTGCACCAGATTCTAAGGCGTTTGACACAAGGAAGCAGCAGTGTGGAGGATTACTTTCAAGAAATGAAATCTCTAATGTTCAAAGCCAATATAATCGAAGACGATGAAGCAACCATTGCTAGGTTTTTGGGTGGACCAAACCGTGATATTCAAGACAGAGTGGAGATGCAAAGCTATGGTAATTTGTAGGAGATCTATCACAAGGCTAATCTGATTGAACAACAGCTCAAAAGAAAGGGTTCAAAGTCTGCATTTGGAGCTAATTCCTCCACTAATCGGTTTATAAAGGAAGAAAAAACTTTTGCTGAAATTAAAAAAGTGTCTAAACCAGTCGCCACACATTCAGACTTTAAGAACAGAACAGAGGCGTCCATTACTTCTACTAGAGCTCGTGATATTATATGTTTTAAGTGACAAGGAAGAGGCTACATCTCTAGTGCTTGTCCAAAAAAGAGAGTTATGATTCTATTAAAAGATGGTGGTTATGAATCAACTAACGAAGAAGAACTTCCTAAATTCCCCAAAGTCCACGAGGAAAGTGCTGTTAAAGGAGATCTTTTGATGATCCATAAAATACTTCATGTGCAAGAGAAAATGCCAAACGTGAAAGCCAAGACAGAAGTAGAAGCTCAAAGAGAAAATCTGTTTCAAATAAGGTGTCTTGTGCAAGGCAAAGTGTGTAGCTTCATAATTGATGGAGGAAGTTTCACCAACGTGGCAAGTGAATACATGGTTAAGAAGCTTGGTCTGAATGTTATGAAGCATCCAAAGCCATATAACTTGCATTGGCTCAATGACAAGGGTGAGATGAAAGTTCATTGCCAAAGATGAGGTGCTGTGTGATATTTTACCTATGGAAGCAAGCCACATTCTGGTTGGAAGACCTTGGCAATATGATAGGCGACAGTTCATAATGGTTCTACAAACAAGTATTCGTTTGAACACAAATGCAGAAAGGTAATACTTGTTCCAATGACACCTTCTAAAATTTATCAAGACAAAAAGAAGAAAGGAAAGCAGTCTGAGAATAGTCCCTCTAAGTTTTCAAATTTCCTTGCTAAATCCAATAATATCCAAAGAACTCTATACTCTCAATCATCTACTTTTGAAACTGCTTATAAGGAGACTCTATGGAGTTTGTCTAATGATGCACCAGAGCTGCCGAGTGGAATGCGTTTTGTTTTGCAGAATCAAGAAGCTAAAGAAGAAGAGTTTCAGCCACTAATCAAACCGTTAGAAGTGGAGAAACAAAGTTGCATTCAATTTGGTCAATTTGAATTCACATTCAGTGTGCAAAAAACAGCCAAAGAAATTCTCTTTACCAATGCACATTATACAATCAAGCAAGGAAAAAGGAAGTTCTCTAAACATAACATACACTTTGTAGCTAATGGATGTGGTTCCTTGTTGTTTAACATTGCAGAGAATGATTTGTACCACCAATCCAACGAATTCAAGGAAGCTCCAAACGGACCAAAAGGAGTAAAAAAAGGATGCAAACACCTCTCAAATCGTGGAGCTCAACCATTCTGCATCAATAAAGGCTAAAGGACATATGCTAAACCAAACTACAACGCAAATCACCTCAGAAGATGGCACAACAAGCTCTCAAGGTAAGCTCCCCTCAAACTCAAGTTCTGAAAATACTAAATCGGTGTTGTGTCTTGTAGATTATTTGGATTTGAGGACAAATCCTTTTCAGGAGGGAGGGGATGATATGATACTGAGTAGTCTCACGCATGAAATCAAGGATCAACTTGCAACTAATGAAGAAATGGAGCTTAACCATGGCGCAAAGACTAACAATTTCAAGAAAGGCATTGGCGAGTGGTTCAAAAACAATCATGGAGCTATTAAACAAAAGTATGATCGAATCATTCAATGGGTAAGTGAGTCATGTTGTGCTCTTTTTCACTCATCCAAGTTTTGTCCCAATGGGTTTTCTTGGAGAGGTTTTTAAGGAGGCAAATGGTCCACTTCTTAAATGGCCCATTGATGATTCTTATGGAAGTCCAACAAACAAAATGAAGGCTCATCTACTCTTGGAATGGCGTGGGAGATTTCCAAGAGTCCTTCCAACTATCATTTATTTTCAGACTTTGTTTCATTTTCAAGAATTGCATTTAATTTTCTGTCATTTTCGAGATTACTCTTGCTGGCTACTTCTCTTTCTTTTCTATTTAAACTCTTCAGAGTTCTCTATGTAATTCATCGTGGATTTGGATCACAAACAAATAAAGATCTCTTTATCAAACTCTAAAATCGTGAGTCAAAGTTGTCTCTTCAGCTTCTCTATCAAACTTGTTGTTTCTTCAACAAACCTTCTCGATTTGCTGTAACTTCAGCCTCTGGTTCGAGTCCTTTCAAAGCTTGTTGTCTCTTCAGCTTCTTCACTCGATTTGCTGTCTCTTCAGCCTCTGGTTCGAGTCTCTTCCTCTCTTGGACGTGTCTACTGCAGCCACATATTATAAGTCTCTATAAACCTTTTTTATAAGTCCTTTATAAAGGGTTATAAAATCGTGATAAAACCAAAAACAGAAGGATTTTCTCATAGGCGATTATACCAACATCTCTGCGTGATCCTTGGCTAAAAGTGTATCATTTTGTGCCATAATATAACGGCTGTCAAGGATTTTGTTTGATCAAAATTCCCTAAATAATCAAAAAAACATTCCTAATAAACTACAAATTCCTTCCCCACTCACACCTTTCTTCACGTTTTACTCAGGTAAGGGGTAAGATAGTCTTTTAATCAGTAATCCAAATTCACAAAAGATGCATTGCACACAAACTTTAATTTTGGGTTATTCTCTACAAATAAACATACAAAGTGGCGAGGGTGAGATAAGCTTATCATCCTCTTTTTTTTTCTCAACTGAATTTTGTTTAAAATCCTCTATACGTCAGGATGATTTTCCCGCTTATATTTATCCTCAACGGACATAACAGAAACTATTTAA
>OVBA01008366.1:0-12641 GCA_900406435.1 Lepidium aucheri
GATATTTGGTTTAAGTATAAAGGTATACAAAAATATTGATTTATAACTGATAATTTAGTTTTTATGTAATTGTTTATGATATTTTTATAGAAATGTAATTCATTTCAATATAAATTTTTTATTNTTTATAAAGTGGTAAATCAAAGATAATTAAAGTTTTTGATAAAATAAAATACTTCTTCAGCCAAAAAATGTTTACTTCAACAAATATTTTAGGTACCAAAGATCGATTATCCTTCTTATAATTAGAAAATAGGATAAATGCCATTAAATAAATTTAAAAAATATGTTATCTTGAGTTTTTTTTTTGTCAATTTTACTATAAAAAAAAGCACGATCAAAAACCGGTCCAAAAGACTGGTATATTGTTTACTGTAGCTAGACTCCTAGATAATTTTCGAACTCGACGGGCAAAGAAGTCAGCTTTATAATTCAGGACAACGGGACTAGATTGAGTGAGACCACCTCAAAGCAGCTTCTAAATCTGAAGAAATCCGTGAAATATGGTAGGAACGCAGGCCAGACTCACGGATCCTCCATCACCTTTATCAACTCTGAACAATCTATTAGAAACTCAATTTCCAAAATATGGAGAGAATTGAGACAAGCCATGACCCATAATAGAACATCAAATTCCGCATGAAGGGGAGATAAGTCTAGCATAATTTATTAAAAGTTTTAAAATTGGAATTATGAATTTGTTATTCTTGATGATGAGAAAAAAAATATTCTTTTCATTTTTATTCTAATATATATTTGGAAAATTTTATAATTTAAGAGGAAAAACAGAAAACTACTACATACAGAATTTATTATAACTCAAATTACTATTTTTTGGAGTTTTATAATGATGGATAGTCAACACACACATACTAAAAAAATTCATCAAATTAGGAAATAATATTAAAATCGAGAATAAAATCAAAAATAATAGCCACAAATAGTTAATAAATAAAAAGCCAATTCACATACGACTCATCTCTCAAAGTCTCCTTCACCTTTCTTTCACCTCCATATTTTTCTCTTTATAAATAATTTCTTCCACATAATCACAAACACAAAAAAAGCTTAGCCATGAGAGGAAGTAATGGAGAAGAAGATCAATTAGAGTCATCAAGAGTTCCACTTTTGAAAAATCATGAAACAATCAATGAAGAAGATGGAAGATTACAACAAAGAGTTTGGATTGAGACAAAGAAGCTATGGCAAGTGGTTGGTCCTGCAATATTCAGTCGATTAACAACATATTCGATGCTTGTAATAACTCAAGCTTTTGCTGGTCATCTTGGAGATCTCGAACTTGCAGCTATCTCCATCGTTAATAACGTTGTTGTCGGCTTCAACTTTGGTCTATTGGTATCAATTTTTTTTTTCTCTTTTATTAATGGGTTTATTTCATTTGTAATATTTTTTATAAATCTACGTTTGTTTTTTCTATAAAAAAAAATAGTTCCGAGAAGTGCTTACGAATTTATGCACTATTTGATATTTTTAATTTGATAAAATCATACTTTATACAAACAAGTTACTCTAATTTCCACAATTTACTAAACTCACATAATATTTGTTTTTAAATTATTATTTTTGTGTGTGTTTTCCTTAAATGGTTAAATCAATAAGCACTTCTCGAAAATTTTTTTTTTTGAAATTTTCTTTTGTAATAATGTTAAAAATTGTTCTTTCTCTTTTTTAGATTTACGCATTTTGTCTAAATTTTTTTTTAAAAAAAAAAACACTTTTGAAAAGTGCTTACAATTTTTTCTTTTCAACTTGGTATAAAATTACTCCTTATACAAATAATTATACCTTAAATGAATGTCTAATCATTATATATGATTTTTGTTTTAAAAAATAATCATTATATATGATATTTATTTTTAAATTACTTTTAAAATAATTTTTTTAACTAAAATCTTTTTATGTTTAAATCAGCAAATACTTCTCAAAAGTGCCATTTTAAATACTCTAATCAGTAAACACTTCATAAAAATTTGTGGTTTCTATACTCCATAATCAGTAAGCACTGATTGAAAATGTTTTTTTTTCGAATTTGTATAATTAATATTTTTGTAAAAAAAATGGTTTGTAGCTTGGAATGGCGAGTGCGTTAGAAACGTTATGTGGACAAGCGTTTGGAGCAAAAAAATATTACATGTTGGGAGTTTATATGCAACGATCATGGATTGTTCTCTTCTTCTGTTGTTGTTTTTTATTACCAACATATCTCTACACAACTCCTGTTCTTAAATTTCTTGGTCAACCTGATGATATTGCTGAGCTTTCTGGTGTTGTTGCTGTTTGGGTCATTCCTCTTCATTTTGCCTTTGCTTTGTCTTTTCCACTTCAACGTTTCCTCCAATGCCAGCTCAAAAATCAAGTACGTAATCAATCTCTGATTGTGTCAAATAATACTTATTTAATTATATTTGTTTAACATAATCTTTTTATTATAGATTTGTCAGAATCGACACTTATATTTTTGTGTCTTTTAAGTTTATAGATTCTTGTGTGATCCAACGTAAATTAATTTAATACTATATGTACTATAATTTAAAAGTTAGTAGAGAATTGCAGAAAAGAAAAAGAAGCAATTTAGCTCTTTCTATATTAATAGTAAAATTTTAGATTAATGACAGTAGAAAAATGGTTTTTAGGTGTTGTTAAATGTTTATTTTTACAGTTTTTAATTTTAATGCGATGTTGTTTGACGTAATATTGTTTAGAATTTAAGAAATTTTAATTATAGATTGAAATCTAATTATTGAAAAAAATTGAACGATTACTTAATATTCGAACTTAAAGTTATGTTAGAAGTATTGTGGTCGAGTGATAGGACGGGTTTGATTCCCCCAACATTCAAAACTAACTTAATTCTTTTCTGTACCTTTATTTAAATATAGAGTTATTAAACAGTTTAATTTGAATACCCGGATAAACTTTTCATATAAAATTTGGGAACTCCTAAATTAGAAAAAAAAACTTAAAGTTTGTTTTCGTGTGAGGTTATTAGTGAACAATTTGTGTAACTGCGGGTTAAAGTTTTATCAATCAAATTGTTAAAAAAAATGATTGATTATTCTAAATTTCAAATTAGTGATTTTGTTTGTGAGGTTATTAATGAATTTAATAAATTAGGTGACTGCGGTTTCGGCAGGAATTGCATTGGTGGTTCACTTTTGTGTGTGTTGGTTATTTGTGGATGGACTTAAGCTAGGAGTTGTGGGAACAATGGCTACGGTTAGTATCTCGTGGTGGGTCAACGTTCTTATTCTATTAGGTTACACTCTTTGTGGTGGTTGTCCACTTACTTGGACTGGTTTCTCCTCCGAAGCCTTAACCGGTCTTTGGGAATTTCTTAAACTCTCTGCTTCTTCTGGTGTCATGCTTTGGTACCAATCCATCAAACTTTTGTTGAAATTTGTACTAATGAATTTTACATAATTATTATTAACTTGAGGTCTTGTTTTGTTAAATAGTTTGGAGAATTGGTATTATCGGATTTTGATTATTATGACTGGTAATCTTCAAAATGCTCGAATTGCTGTTGACGCTTTGTCGATATGGTAAGTCTTTTCCATATTATTTCTTCTATCGTATTGGAAATTTTATTGTATAACAATCGATAACTTCAAATTTATTTATGATAATAATAAATCTTAATCAAAAAAATAACAAAACATATCACCAAAAAATCCCTAGAATAATTGCTAACACTATTTTTATTACGCTTTTCAAGAGTTTTTTGGTTATATATGTTATTTTCCTAATTAAAATTTATTATTATCATATCTTTAATTTTGAAATATTCTATAGTTATTGAATCAAATCACCTTATAAATAATACTATTTTGTATGGTAAGTCTTATGATTTTATCCGTTTTTTCATTATAAATGATATTTTAAATTATTTGTAACAAAATATATGAATTTAAAAAAGTTTACACAAAAATTTAATTTATTTTTCTTATATTTTTTACTTATTCGTACTAGTCATAATATAAAAATATTTAAAGTAGTTTTATAAGGTTTCTTATTAGTCACACATGACATTTTGTTTTGTTTATGTTTTGATTAAAATACTATGTTTATAGAAAAAAGTCATCAATCATATAATCTTATCACATCGTTTCGTACGTTTGCTTTTTGGGTTGTTGCGAAAAATATATAATTATTTTCTTTCTATTATTATATACTCCAATTATGAATTAATTATTATATTTGTGATTATATTCCAATTATTAATGCATAATTTACGAAACAAAAAACATTTGGCAGTATGTCAATCAATGGATGGGAGATGATGATTCCTCTCGCTTTCTTCGCCGGAACCGGGTACAATGTCAAATCTTATTCCTTATTTTAGCTAATTTATAACCGGTTTAATAAGATGATCAAAATTGAACCCGGTTTAATTTTATCAAAATTTAATACAATGAAACAAAAGTATGGTTAGGTTGTTACAACGGACCCAGGATGTAAGAGTGACATACTCATCATAAATGGTCTAACAAGTTATGTCAGATTCGTGAATAACGTGGTTACAAAAAAAAAGACATT
Organism: Lepidium aucheri; assembly: GCA_900406435.1. Lineage (NCBI taxonomy): Eukaryota > Viridiplantae > Streptophyta > Magnoliopsida > Brassicales > Brassicaceae > Lepidium > Lepidium aucheri. The sequence goes on from OVBA01008366.1 coordinate 4,558, forward strand.
GAAAATCAACCATATATATCGGATTTTAGGTGGTGAATTAATTAACGAACGTTGGCAAAAATTCGATAATACAATTAGTTAAATTTATTCTTGAATATATTATCCGTAAGAAATATAATACTCCCTCTGTTTTTTTTAAATGTCATTCTAGATTTTTTTACACAAATTAAGAAATGATAGAAAAAGTCATTTATACCCATAATGATTAAAGGTAATGATTTGCTAGATTCTATGTTCTAATTTTTATTGGAGGTTAAAATTAGAATTTTTTGTTAAAAATTACATTGAAATTATAGAATGACGTGAAACATCTTTTTCTTCTAGAATGACACTTTTTATGAAACGGAGGGAGTACAAGTTTAGTAAAACTCTACTATTTATATTTACTCAAAAGATAATAAGAATTATATATATTTTAAAACAATATAAGCTTAGTAATGTCCTAATATTTATATTTACGTAAAAAAATCCTAAGATTTATTTATATTTTTAAAAGGAATATCTATTTTTATATATACATATTGTGGAAAATAAAAATCTAGAATTTGGCAAAATTGGATAGATCATTGTAGCTTCGTCTATCTTCTTTCGTGTTTCTTTTTTGTTCTTTTTTGTTTTATTTGTTTTTTATTTTATTTGTCGTGATGTCTGAATAAGACATAATACGAGGATACAAATTATAGATGACTTCTCCTTGTTTTTATAATAAATTTTTAAAATCTTTTCTTGTTCACTAGTTTTCTTTTCTTCTTCTTAGGTTTATCCTTTTGTGTGGATTTTCTACATATAGATAAAACTTATTTTCAAAAAATACTAGTAACAGTTGTGGCCATAAATTTCAATGGTTCATTTATTCGAAAGTGAAATTCAGTATGAAATTTTATAAAACCATTAAATTCTTACAATAAAAATACACCTAACTTTAAAATCCTATTTGCTCTCCCACAATGTCACAGAGTTAGTTATTATTTTGTACACACTATTTCACTTTTTTCCTTGTTGATAAAATTTTAACTGTTTTACTATCTTAGATTTATTGTAATCAATTATATTGTTTGAAAAAATATTAACGTAACTTGAGTTTTACTCAAGTATTAGAAACTATTCAAAACAATACATAAATACATCGATTCTTAAATGGTTTCTGACAAAAAAATCAAGTTGATATTGTTTGGCCAGACAAAAATATAACAATATATTAGGGTTTTATTAGAAAAATCGGAATCATACTAGTAGTTATAATATCTTCTAGCCTTTCCTAGTCTTTGTCTAGTTGTTTTAGTTTGTTGTCTTCTTTTTTTTTGGACTTTATTTCCGGAAATAATTCTGTTATTTGCCGGCTTAAGTATTCTACCGTTGTATCCTTTTTTTGTTGTCGGCCGATCGAGAAAAACAGCTAACTTACTTTTGATATATGATTTGTTTAATTTAAGTTTAACATGAACCAATATTGCAGAGTCCGAGTGGCAAATGAGTTAGGAGCAGGAAATGGAAAAGGAGCAAGATTTGCAACAATTGTATCAGTCACACAATCACTAATCATTGGATTATTCTTTTGGGTGATAATAATGCTTCTTCATAACCAAATAGCTTGGATCTTCTCTTCAAGTGGAGCTGTCTTAGCCGCTGTTAATAAACTCTCCATTCTCTTAGCTTTCACGGTTCTTCTTAACAGCATTCAACCGGTTCTTTCCGGTACGTTACTGTTTATTTCCGACATAGATTGAGTCAACGTTTTGTGTGTGTTGGCTTATTGTACTTCATATGTGTTTAGGTGTTGCTGTCGGATCGGGTTGGCAATCGTATGTGGCATACATCAACTTGGGATGTTACTATTGCATTGGAGTTCCACTTGGATTTCTCATGGGTTGGGTTTTCAATTTCGGTGTTATGGTAACTACAAATCTCCTTTTGCTTTTGTTTTTAATCAATAATCCAATCGATAAAATTCAATCCAAAATCATAACATTCCAAATTTCAAACATAAACTTATATAGCTAACTTGTAGTGTAGTGATTGAGCGAAAATAATTTCAGATAGTAGTCGTATAGTCGGATGCTACTTGAGTTTGAGCTTCTCTCACCATATTGTGTACAGAATCCTAACTTAGACAGCGGTAATACGCTACCTGAATTTGAACCATCCAAATTAATAAGTTTTTTAAACGACTATAAAAATATAAACGAACTTGACAAAACACATTAATTCTTCAAGTATTTTTTTATATACTAGCTAAATAGTTTCGTTAATATGATAAAATTTAAGTTATTAAATTATATAATGATAAATTATGGTTTCCAACTCAAAACCAATTGGTAATGAGCGAATTGGCCCCTAGCTTATATATATTAGGTAATATGACCCCAACTTTCGATGTGTGATATCAATACCATTCTAACACGCCTTCTCGAGATGATAAGTGGTATAACTGAACATCTCAAAATATCACAACATACGCATCAGCCTGATGCATGCATGTTGGGCCAAACCCACAACAGACTTTTAGTAGTGTGTCTGATGGGCCAGAATCTTGGACTGATATCATGATAAATAATGAGCTTCCAACTCAAAACCAATTAGCAATGAGTGAATTGACCCCTACCTTATATATATTAGAATAGAAGGATATCCTAACTTTCGATGTGGTATATCAATTCCATTCTAACATATAATGTTTTTTTTTTTTTTTTGTGGTTTGTATTTATTTGCAGGGAATTTGGGCTGGTATGATTTTTGGAGGAACTGCAGTTCAAACAATGATCTTAGCTTTTATCACAATGAGATGTGATTGGGATAAAGAGGTAAACAAATGGTCTATGTTTTGTATTTGATTCGTTTAGTGAATTTAGGTTTTTACTAATACTTGTTGTTTATTAAATTTGCAGGCTCATAAAGCAAATGCTCGTGTTAACAAATGGTCCAACACAATCAAATGAAGACTTAGTTATTTGCATTTCATTATATAGAATGTTTTGCAGGTTTTTTTGTTTTGATTCGATTAAATGTCGAAAACATTTTATAAATAGAATTTATTTGATGTTTTATGATCATCCAAATTATCTACTTATCGAATTAGACCGCACTGGGTTCTCTAGCCAGCATTTTTGTTATTGTCACAAACCATATGCCACTATATTAAAAATTCAGATTAATTACATCAACAAATAGAAAACTAACGATACAAGTCATAATCCGAAATACCACGAAAATAGAATAAAGTATTTCTATGTAGAATAAATCAGATATACTTATGGAGTTTTTGAATAGGAATAGGTGTTCATGCCTTAGTGAAAACTTTGAAACATTCAAAATTATATTGCCACAAAAAACAATCGAACAAAGATAAGGTCGATAAATACAACATGACAGTTTGTATCGAACAAATAAGGAAACTTGATAGAAACAACACTCATAATTTTGTCGCCACAATGACCATCATTTGTAAGTTTATGAGCTGGTTCAGATTAGCTAAACTTTAGGTGAATGTGAACTATGTTTTTAGGTTCATTTAGTCAATGATTTAAATTATCTGATCCTAATTTAACTCGTGGATTTTGTGAGCGAGGTACAATGAATATGAACCAACTAATGAATTCTGGAAGACGATGAATGTAGATCCGACAAGGATGATGACGAAGAGTTTTCCGGTGATTCAACTCCTGTTTCTCGTAATAGAAAGAAGAAGACCACCTCTGTATCATTAAAAAGAGAAAACTTATCTAAAAAGAATTTGGATAGATCAGATTCCCTCAGAGAAGATGCGTACAATAATGATTTAAACAAGCTTGAGGATTGGGATGAACATGAATACCCTCTTGACCCGGAAGACGCTCCATTGATTGACAACCATACCGAGAAATTTTCTCTAACAACTCACCATTGAAGAAACCAATAGTGAAATATCTTAACTCTTATCATGAGGCAATACGATCTCACTACAAGAGAGTTCACAAAGAATTGGTTGAGAGGCTGAAGTTGAGAGATGCAATGAGTCTATGAGTAAGTGCCAACTTTATTTTTTTAAACCAAAGTGAAATTTTTTATTTCTTTTAAAAAATAGAAATTATCCTACTAAAAAGTTTTTCTAAAAACTCTATGTACAAATTAAGTCATGTGATGTTTCTCCTATACATGATACAACTCATAAATTGTTGGTCTCAATTCAAGTTTTTATCGATCGTATTCTTGAACTCTATTTTTATTAGATAGTCAAAAGATCAATTTCATTTAGATATGTTTTCAATTTTTAAATTTGGAATTATGTTATTGCATTCTTTTCAATATTTTAAAAATTTATAATATAATTACCATAAGTATTATATTATATGTGTTGTGTACTAGCTCACAAGCTGGATCATTTAGCTCATGATATAAAACTCACATTTTGAAACTCATTTGATAAACGTGCTGATCTGCGCTAGCTCACTAAATATCCGAACTCATAGCAAACTAAGTTGAGTTCAACTAACTAGCTCATTATGACACCCCTTATCATTCATCAAGCATTACATATTTATTCATTTATATCAAAAAAAACTTATTAATAGTTTATATCGAATACACGGAAAAAACGACAAAGAATTGAAAAGATTTCTCATTAATGAAAAGCTCTAGTTATTAGTATATTAAAATCAAATTGGTTTAGTTACATCTCGTTAACCAAAAAAATCAGTTTATTTGTCTATTCGAGAAGGAAGGAAGATGCTTGATATGGACATTCAATATGAATGAAAATATCCAGAGTGTAAAAGCTTTGTCAGTAGATCAGCATGCTGGTTGGAGCTTGAGACATGAAACAACTTCATAAATTCGTTCTTGAGCTGATTTCAGATGGTGTGACACCAATATGTTTTTGTCTATTCGTGGAACATCAGATTGGTTGCAATGTAAATTACAGATTTATTGTCACAAAAGAGCTTGTTGGTAGCCAAAACAAAGACTTTAAGATCTTTGAGGAGCTGAGTGAACCATATGAGTTCGCAAGTTGCAAGAACCATACTTCTATATTGGGCTTTAAAGGCTTTGTGAAATGTTGTTAGGTTCAAAAGTTTTTTAAAAGTGGCGCGTAAACCAAAAACTAAAAAGACAAAAAGGAGAAATCTATAAAAATCTAGGCGCTAAAGAAAACTATTGTGATTGGTTGATACAGATATGACGCGGATCACTAAAATTCACACAATCTCAACCGTACTAGACTTTAGATCTAACGAACCAAATCAAATCTCTCCCTCCTATAAAAGCAAATCTAAATCTCAAATCAGTCATCATCTTCGTCTTCACACAAACCTCTCTGAACATTACAAAGCTTCGATTCGATTTTTGATTCTGACAATGGCTCGTACAAAGCAAACAGCAAGGAAATCCACAGGAGGAAAAGCGCCAAGGAAGCAACTTGCAACAAAAGCAGCGAGGAAATCGGCTCCAGCAACCGGAGGAGTGAAGAAGCCACATAGATTCCGTCCCGGAACTGTAGCGTTAAGAGAAATCAGGAAATACCAAAAAAGCACTGAGCTTTTGATCCGTAAACTTCCATTCCAACGTTTGGTTCGTGAAATCGCACAAGATTTCAAAACTGATTTGCGTTTCCAGAGTAGTGCTGTTGCAGCTCTTCAGGAAGCAGCTGAAGCTTATCTCGTTGGTTTGTTTGAAGACACTAATCTTTGTGCAATTCATGCTAAGAGAGTTACAATCATGCCAAAAGATATCCAACTCGCAAGGAGAATTCGAGGAGAAAGAGCTTAAGAGGAAGATTGAATTAGACTGTGTTTTTCAATGTATATCTTCCGATTTAACCTAAATTCGTGTTCTAGATTTGTTTTAAGTTATTGCCTTGAAGTTGTTCGATGTATTGCCGAAATGAATCTTTGTTTCTGATTTACTGAAATTCGATCCTGCAAACACTTACAAATTGTTTCCAAATGAAATATGAAACTAGCAGACAACTATAACTGATTCTGGGAATTTGATGGGTTTATGAAAGATATGATCTTTGCTGCTATAGATTTGGCTTATAGGTGGGTTAGTCTTTGATTTTATTGCAGGTAATGTGTTTGTTAAAATACCCCAATGAAACTTTTCTTGTTCTCTTATGATTCACTACTTTAAAGTCTTAATCTCTGCACATTCGATGAGATGTTATGTTCCCTCATCTTCTATCTAGTTGAATCTACTGTACGTTTTTATCAAAACTTTACGAGTCACAAGCACTAAGTTTCATGTTAAGAACTTAATCTATTAAGACTTACTACAAAATATTGAGATATTTGGTAATTGAGATATTTAGAACTAAAGGATATTATTCACATAGATATTTATTCCGACAGACACATTTCCTCATGTTCCAGGCATGTGCAATTCAAATGGATCAAAACTAATATAGACATTATATCAGAAACCTCTTCACCATTGTTAATGTGAGAGTTATGAAGCTAATCTATTCTCGATTCTAACTAATTTGTTTTGTTGTAAGTTTTAATGTCTATGCATAATGATTTTTTTTTGTGCTTCTTCATTTTTTTTATATATTTTATTTTTGTCAACAGCATAATATTATATAATGAGTTTCATGAAAATTTCATATGAGAACATTGATCAAAGGCTGATTTTCTAACCGATGAACAAAATTATCAGCTCTATGATTCAGATGTCTAGGAATCACAGAAAGAAAAAACGAAGTGAACAAATATCGAAGCCGAACAAACTCCTCTAAATAAGGAAGGAAAACAGTCCACTCGCCTGGACGGTCAAAAATCTTTAAGATCATTTCGCAAGCCGTCGATATATCCACCTCAGGAATATTTCATGTCACCATAGATTCCATCGCCCAAAAAACAACTTCGAACTCTGAATGTAGAACAGACAGACTCCGGTAAACCCGTCAGACCCCCATAAATGTATCTTTCACCGAATCTGGAAAACAGAACCAACTTAAACCAATATATAGATCCGTATTCTTCCAGGAAGCGTCCACTAGACATTTGAAACCTGTGAAACAAAAATTAGCTGTGAATGGGTAAACCCAAAAAATCTTCTTAAAGACTGGTATGACTACAGAAGAAATCCGAAAGAACCGAAGCTCCTTATGAGCCAAAGTCCAATGTTTTCCAATGTTTTATACTTATAGTGTATTAATTCTCCAATGTTTTCTTTCTTTTCATATTATTTTGAGATCGCATGAGATTTTAATATGAGAATTATGTCGTGGAATCATATCCATATTCTCTGACCAAATTTTCCTTGTCTACTTTGCTAACGAGTTATTCAAATTCTCTAAGGATTTGAGCTCGTCTCTGTTAGATTTAAACCTTTTAAATTTATGGACTTCGAGTTCGTTATGTTTTTGTAATTGTCGTTGGAGATTGATAATAGGCGTGTACAAAGCGAGTTAATTGTGTTGTTTCTTAGTTATTTGATGGGGTCATTTTAGATGATAAAAAAACAAATGAGAAATTACCAAAAACGTGAAGAAAATACAATGTAAGTTGTTGGATATTGATATTAAAAATGAGACAATGATATATTGTGTTGTCATTTCTATTTGGTAAAAATCCAAATTAGAAAAAGTGTAATGCCAGTGACAAATAAAAGAAAAAAGACGAAAAAAGTTTAATGCTTTTGAGTGGAAAAAAACCAATCTAACAACAAAATTTCAAAAGTGCAAAACGACAACGTATTCTCCAACATTCATTGTTTTGACAAAAGTAAATTATATTTGCAAAAGCTTCCAACGCACAGATAAAAAATTATTGATACAATAGTTGGAACAATGAATTTTCATAATATTCGCAATAAAAATAAAATAAAACATAGATTATACCATATTATAACGTGAGATTTGATTATTTTGATTATTTTTTAAACCATGTTTATTTAGATTGTTAGACCCGCATTGATATTTTGGAATACTGTTTTTCGAGATATCAGTTTAGATGGCCGAAATCCGAACTAAAATTGATTCGAATTAGAAAAACCAAATCTAAAAAAATACTCAAATGAGTATTAAAATTTTGAGTAGATCTGAGTTATATACTGTTTGGACCAAAGTTTTGAGAATATCAAAATAAATAAATAAATAAATATATATA
>OVBA01008367.1:0-12641 GCA_900406435.1 Lepidium aucheri
TCCTAAAACTTGTGTAGAATTTGAGAAATTCGGGTTTAGGGTGTTACAGAAACACTATTAGCTCAATTTAGTTTAATATGTTGGAACAGAGAAAAATAAAACAAGAATTGAAAGAGACCAAAATAAGAGAAAGAAGATTTTAGAGTCGTAACAATTGCTACTTTGCTTGAGCAATTCGACTGTCTACTCTGTGTTGAGTCTCAAGATTCACTCTGCTCTTAAAGCCAGTGCACTTTGGATTCACAGATGAAGCTCTCGGAACTAATTGAAAAGAAATTAAAGGGTATTTCTATGAAAACTGATAATCTTCAACCCAAATTCAGACCCATATAAATAGAGTTAAACTCTCAATCAACGAATTAATTCTAGCTTTTAAAACGTTTCAAACAAAATCAAGAGAGATCTGAAACCGTAAAGAAGAACAAAGAAGAAATGCTCAACATAATTGAAGAACAAGAAGATATGTTTCATTCCTTTTACTCTTAACTAGATTAATACATGCGCTATACTGCGGTGTATTTTTGTAAATGATGAGAAGAAGTGTTTTTTTAAATATTGATGTTAGGTGAATACCTTTTTTTTACCAATTTACAATGCCAAAAAAAACAATTTCTTACATAGTAAAGGTACTAATAACCATTATGGTCGAGGCTAAGTAAGACTATGAAATCTTTTACTTTTTGATTAGGAATTATCAACCGTCATTATATATTGGCTTCATTTTCGTGGAGTCGTGAAGTTGTAAAAGCTATGTGATCCCCCATAAAGCTTATGCTTGCAACAAATAAGAACAATTTGGGTAAGAACACGTTTTTTGTCAGACCTTCCAACTTCAAGGAAGCCATCTTTCATGTTTCTAAGCTTGGGGTATTAGAGATTATAAGGACGTATTATATATAAAAGGAAGTTTTCTAACTCTCTCCATAATGCACCACGTCAGATGCCACATCAGGTAGCTCTATACCAATCAAATAATAAGCTTTAATACTTATCAGCATAAAGAAATAAAAGATGCCTGAATTCTCTGCTCTCTAGTCTAAATGAGTGTCAGATATACCTTATCAGATCAAGACTCTTGTTGCTGGTTGTCATCTTTCCCCAAATCTATCCCTTTCTTCTATGATCATCTCCTTATCACCTAGCCTCTAGTCTCTTCTCTATCTCTTTCACTTTAAACACAACTAGATTGAGCTCCTAATCAATTGCATGTCGCCTTTTTCTTAACCTTTAACATCTGAAAGCCTCCTACATCACTAACATCTTCTAGATTTTCCCTTAGAATACCATTCTGATCCAAACGATCAAATTCACTGAGGAGGCTAGCTACAAAACCACCGGTTAATTAGCTAATCTCAAGTTGTTCAACAATAATGCATTCGCAGCTTCACAAAGCATTTGGATCGCTCCAACTAGATGAAGACCCGGTGGATCTTCCATCCTCCGGTAACTACACCAACATGCAAGAACAGATATTAGTCCTAATAGGAAGATTGCTAAATCCAAGGAAACAAAATATGGCGAAAGCAATGGTTACTTTACCGCGAATATGGAAAACATACACAAGAGTAGTTGGTGCGGTAATCTCACAAGATCACTTTCAATTTAGATTCCCATCAGAAGAATCACTCTCAGCTGTTATCCGATTTGGCCTCTGGAATTTCGAAGACTGGGGTGTTGTGGTTTGGTATAAACAAAACATGTATGAAGAGCAGAACATCAGCAAGGTACCAATTTGGATCCGCATGTTTAATATTACACTCAATCACCACACAACAGACCTATTCAAAGCCATTGGTAGTACCTTTGGAGATGTCATCAAAGTTGACTATGACGAGAACAGAACATCACTACATCCATTTATTAGGGTGAGAATTATGTATGATCTTGACAGTCTGCTTTGACCACATAGAGCGTTTAGATTTCTGGATGTAAAGGTGATAAAAGTTGCTTTTGAATTTGAAAGAGTGAAGAAATCGTGTTATTGTTGCTTCAAACTCGCATATGACAAGAGTCAATGCCCATGGTTAGAGATTACATCACCACCTCAATCACCAGAACAGACCATTATGGAAATAAACGTCACCAAAGAAAACCAAGGTGACACTAAGCAAAATAAACCAACAGAAATACGTGAATAAAAGGAAACAAAACCAGGAACTTCAGTTATACAAACCTCTCTAATTAAGACTCATCACGAACAAAAACTCAAAGAAGAGAGGTTAAGGGATCCAAAAAAGAGGGAGTACACTTCACAGCTATCTAAACTTGATGACACTTTTAACAAATTTGAAGACAAATATGTGAATGATGAATGGATGCTGCCAGACAACCCTACAAGACAGTTGAATATGAATTACCAAGGTGCTGAAAAGAAAGGTTCAGGAGATCAGAATCTAACACTCATAACATACAAAAGTCAAGTGAAGAGGACACAAAAAATGGTACACACACCTGACTCCCAAGAGGAAACACTAAAGGAAGAACAAATAAATGCAGGAAGAAAAAGCGTTGTGAGAGACTTCAAAAAGAAATGAAAGATTTCAGAGGATCCCACTTCCCCCTCCAAACAGGTTCATGATCAAGCTAAAACTGGTGTGGTGACTTTCTTTAAGTCACCCGAATCGCCATGAGTATCCTCAGTTGGAACTGTAAAGGTTTAAGGAACTGTCTGACAACTCGAAGATTAAAAGAAATAAGGAAAACCTTATTTCAAGATTATATATTCCTCATGGAAACAAAAAATACAAATCAGAATGTTACTAAAGTTAAAGAATGGCTAGGATACCAGAACCTGCTTACAATAGAACCAGTGGGTTTAAGTGGTGGTCTGGCTTTACTATGGAAAAATACAGGAGATCTTAATATACTACAAGGCAAGCAGAACGTCATTGATACTAACTTAAGAATAGGAATGTATTATATAAATGTCTCCTTTATATATGGACATCCAGTTCCATAATTTAGAGAAAAGGTTTGGAACCAAATAAGGAACACTAACCTCTCCAGAAGATCTGCTTGGATGCTTATTGGGGACTTTAATGAGATAAGGGACAATGGCAAAAAACTAGGAGGACCTAAAAGACCTACATGGACAATGCAACCCTTTAGAGATTTGATAATGGAGTGTGATATGGAAGAATTAATCAGTAAGGGACCTAAATATTCTTGGATGGGAACCAGAGGATGCCATTGGATTCAAATCAGACTTGACAAAGTATTTGGCAACTCAGGTTTGAAGTGCATGTTCCTGCAAACTTCCTCAACATATATGGATATTTTGGGATCAGACCATGGACCTATATTAGTGTCATTTGCAGCAGAGTTATATGCTTTCTGCAAAAGGTTTTTCTTTGACAGAAGATGGACTAAGTATAAATATTTTGAAGACATTATTAGGAGGAGTTGGAACTCAAATCCAGACATAGACTTAATAGGTAGAATTAAAAAAATGTAGGAAGGAGATAGCTCACTAACGCAAACAAACTAACTCTGCAAGTAATATAGATCATTTACAGAGCAGACTACAACAAGAGGTCATCGAACGAAACCCAAATACTAGTTTACTTAGCCAACTGAAATCTGAACTGATGGTGCAAATTTAGTTGGAGGAAAAATTTTGGAAACAGAAATCAAAGGAAAAATGCCTCAGAGAAGGAGATGCGAATACGAAATTCTTCCATAACAGTGTGAACAGACAAAAAATAAAAGCAATCTAATCACCCCTATCCAAGATAACAATGGACACAAACATTATTTGGAAGGCTCTAAAGGTGATGTTTCAGCCCAATATTTCAAAGAGCTATTTAGCTCTCAACATCCTCACAAAATGAGGGACTTCATTATTCATATTCAGCCCAAAGTTACTGGTGAAATGACTGCAAAACTATTGGATACAATAATGGAGGAGGAAATCAAAGAAGCCATCTTTAGTATCCGACAAGACAGTGCCCCGGGTCCAGATGGAATGACTGGATATTTCTTTAGAAAATACTGGGACATTCATGCGCCACAAGTAATAAAGGAGGTCAAGGAAGTGTTTGAAACATGACATATCCCACAGAAATGGAATTACACTTATATAAGTTTAATTCCCAAAAAGGAAAATGCGACACTTATGAAGGACTTCCGTCCAATCAGCCTATGCTCAATGATGCACAAGATAGTATCCAAGATATTTACTAGGAGGCTACAATCGATGCTACAAGAGATAATGTCAGACACTCAAGGAGCTTTTACACCGGGGAAATTTATCACAGACAATATCATGATTGCTCATGAACTCATTCCCCATATCAACACAAACAAACTGGGTAAAGCAGCTTATATGCTCATTAAAATGGATATATCTAAAGCATATGACAGGCTTTACATATGGGGTGTGTTCACTCAGCTGGGATTTGAGCTTAAATGGATTAATCTAGTCATGAATTGCATCACATCTGTAACCTACTCTATCCTAGTTAATGGTCAAGCACATGGTCTAGTTCAACCACATCGGGGCATAAGACAGGGAGATCCAATCTCACCATATTTATATATACTGTGTACATAAGCGTTAATTGGAAAGATTAACTTTCTTGTTTCACAAGGCATGCTTTCTAGTATACAGTTTCATTCTGAAGTCCCAACCATCAATCACTTGCTATATGCAGATGATAGCTTGTTCGTCTGTATAGCTACTAAAGGTGAAGCGAAAGCGCTTAAGGAGCTTCTTGAAGAATACACAGAAGCTTCATGTCAACTTGTTAACTTTGAAAAATCAGCGATTACCTTTGCAAAAATACTAGAAGTTAATAAGAAAGAGATCATAGAGATACTGGGAATCACATCTCCAGATGGTATGGAAAGATATATGGGTCTTCCTAATTCATTCATAGGATCAAGAGAAAAGCCACTACAGTTTGTAACCGACCGTCTGAAAGCAAAAACTAATTCCTGGTTTGCAGAATCACTTATGTCTAGAGGAGAAGAGATAATGTTAAAGACATTGGCAATTGCAATGCCAATCTATGTCATGTCCTGCTTCTTATTAAATAAAACACAATGCAGTAGACTCACACGAATAACTCAAGCCTTTTGGTTGAACAAGGAGACTGATAGGAACAAGATACCATGGGTTTATTGGAAGCAAATACAGAAAGCAAAATCTAATAGAGGCTTAGGGATAAGGGACTTTGGTAACTTTAGTATTGTATTACTTGCCAAGCAAGCATGAAAATTCTGAACAATCATCAATCTCTCCTGGCCAGAACATACAAATCTACATACTTCCCTAACCTGAATTTGCTAAATAGTCCCCTGGGTAACAGACCCTCATATGGATGGAGAAGTATCTTAAAAGGTAGGGAACTTCTAGCTAGAGGATTAATCAAACACATAGTAAATAGAAGGGACACATATGTTTGGTCTACACAGTGGATAATGGACTCCACACCGAGAGCTCCAATCAGCAGAGAACCATGGTTTAACGTGGATCTCAAAGTAAGTAACATGTTGAACTCTAATGGTTGGGATATGTAAGCTTTAACCAGAACGATTCACCCAGTCGACATCCCCCATATAATCTTGATATCTCCTGCCTTAAACCAACCAGATGACTGGCTATGATGTTTCAATAGATCTCGATAATATACGATGAAAAGTGGCTATTGGTTGATCAGCAATATGAATAGATGTGGCTCACTGGAAACCACAGAGCAGGTTAATTATCAAACCATGCTGAAATCCAGGTTATGGAAATTAACGCTCCGTCCAAGTTGCAGATTTTCATGTGGAAGGCTCTGTCAGGAGCCTTAGCAGTCAAGTCACAGCTCTATCACAGAAGGATCACTCAAAACCCAATCTGTATTATTTGTAGCACTGAAGCAGAAACAATTAATCATATGTTGTTTCTCTGTCACCCAGCACGGCAAATCTTGAAATTGTCTAATGTCCCGGAACCAGAAAGAGGATTCAACAACAACACATTAGAAGGAAAATTTCATCCACTTACTCCTCTTGAGTACAAAGACTAATATTCCAAGGGATATAAGACAGAGTTTCCCATGGGTTTTATGGTGCATTTGGAAAACTAGAAATCTCATAGTACTGGAGAATTCTAAGCAAAACCTAATGAGTAATCTACAAGATACTCTTACAGAAGAAAAATTGTGGTCTCAGGAACAAAATAAGCTAGAGAACTTAACAATGAATACAAGGAATTTTCTAAAGGACACGGTAACCATTGAGAACAGAGAATGCAAATACTATGCTTGGTTGGATAAAATGTTTAGTTCACAGTCTAACTTACATGGAGGAGCTTGGATCATACAAAACAAGGAGGATAAGAAGACTTGGCATGCGAGACACACAATCTTGAATATGGGTAATAAACTACAAGTTCAACTACAAGGACTACTTTGGCTTCTACAAAGTATCAGAAATCTTCGCTTCTATCCAATCTGTATAATGGTGGATAACAAGAAGATATATGAGATCATTACACAGCATCATAAATGGCCTAGGTTTAAACACCAACTACATCACTGAAGAACATCACAGACCAAGGAAGAGATTTTTTGTTCCGTTTAATCCATGCACAACAATGTTCATGGCAACATCTTTTTGCTAAAAGTGTGGTAAGGAAGAACCGATTCCAAGACTACATTGGAAGGAATATTCTAGGTTGGTTGCCGCAGCATCACTTCCCATTAAACTTTGACTCTTAACTGTAGACCTCATAGGCATTGCTTCATGACATCTCCAGAAAATATTCCCACATTCTAAACAGTTAATCTAGATAATTACCACCAGCAAATTCTCCTCTATTAATACCGTATTAATGGGCCATTTTTCCAGTTTTCATTTAATTCAAATGATTAAGCCCAGCAGAATAGGATACCTCATGATTAGCCTCTTTTCTCGTGTAACTTCCATCGTTTCTCTAAACCTTTTTCCACTTTATCACGCTAACATCCTCTCCAACCCCTAACTCACACTTCTTTCTAGCCAATGATTAACTACTTTCAAGTGCTTCCATGCGTCTAACTTCAGTCTCTTACAAGTGTCATTCCTTCCCTAATGAACCAATCATCAATTTGCATTCCATAACAACCAAATCTTCGAGAAGATACACTAGAAGATTCAAGGCAGCAGAGAGAAACAAATGCAAAGCATGCATTGGTTGACATGCTCATAACCTCCAAGGCTTTAGCCATGCGGACAGATGTGAGAAATGAATGATGAAACTCCTTTCTACACTCAAGCTTAAAAGGCAAAAGAAGAAAGAGATTCAATACAACACTTTCAGTCATCTCAAACAGAACTCGTTTCTTAGAAAAATGGTGGATAATTTTTGGTCTGCGATTGATCAATTCCACATAGGAAGAAGGGATGATGAGGTGTACATCCTGTATTACGCCTATTACAACATAGTGGAAATTAGCCGCTTGAGTCTTGTAGCTCGCCCTCATAACTATGCAGAATAGAATCTAGTGGAAATGGCGAATGACTTGCCTAAAATTTGGCGCATGGAAACAAGAGTCTATGGAAGGATCATCGATCGTGACTACGTTCAGTTCATTTTCACTTCAGAAACAGACCTAATCTCTATCTTACGGAGGCAGCCTCTAGCCTACAACGGATGGATTGTCCTGATCCAGAGATGGGAACCAATAGATTCCAGGCTTATCTTTCGATCTTTGCCACTTTGGATTCAAATACACGATCTCCCACTACAGTATGCCTTTCCCATGACAACTCGGTTGATAGCTAGAGCTATTGGAGAAGTTACTGAAGTAGATGTACAGAGCCACTCAGTCACAAGAGTCACGACCATAAGGGCAAGGATCAACATAGACCCTTTTGAAAGGTTGAAGTTTTTCAAACCCATCAGGTTTCAGAACGGAGAACTACTCTATGTCTTCTTTCAGTATGAAGGTGTATCCAACTTCTGTCTTAATTGTCAAAAGCTAACTCATGATACGAGTGTTTGCACATATGTTCTGTTACCATTTTATTATCTGCTTGGAGCAGAAGGTAACGATGAACCATTGGACACCTCTCCAGCTGCACTCTCTCAAATGGAGTTCCAACCTTTTGAAGCAACACTGACAACACCAGCTAACTCCACCAGGCATCACAGTCAAGCAATGGCCAACATGATGGATGGTTTTCCAACTCTCTGGGACACGGTTAGAGATATCCGTCTCAACAATAAGGACTTCACAAAATTCACAGCTGACATGGAGCTTGATCTGGCTACATCATCGACATAAGAAGAAATCGCTTTTCTGATTAACCGTGAGACTAAGAGGAAGAGGTACCTAGACATGAACCAGATTCGAAGGCACCAAGGTCATTTTAATTTTCTTGCCCGGAAAGCAATAACTTCTCCATCTTTTGGTTTCTTCTACTAAGTTTTAATTTACTCTTAAGTTAGTCTCTTATGAATCCTTTTTTGTTGTGTTAAGTGTGATGGCTTTAGTGGTGTCCAAGAATTTCGTTGTGATGGAACCAAAAACTATTGATGTATTGGTTTGATCATCAACGAATGTTCTATGTTCGTTGGTTTATCAATATAATGATCACTTTTTTGTTAAAAATAAAAAAAAGTTACATGATGTATAGCTATATGTATAGTTATTTGGTTTCAATCCAATCATCAACATCATTTTAAGCAGTTGGTTAACTTTCTCAAGCTTTCTCATCCTACGAAAGCTCTGAACAACATCGTTGTACACATAAACATCTGGACTTATTCTCTTTTGCGTCACCCAGTACCTCCAGTGGAACAGGACGAGTGAAACTGGATTGTATCTAATCTCATTTAGCTTAATTCCCTATTCCAACATTTTCTTAAAATAGTCAAATTTACCTTAGTTTTCTTTGCACGACAAAGACAGTTTATGAGAGTATTAAAAGTGATACACGTCTGATCAAACGCTATCTTCCCCCCAAATATCTTGTTACATTTTTCAAGTAGCTAATGTAAATGGAGGCGATGGGATTCTCTTGTTTAGAAAACAATCTTCACAACACTGTTTCTTCCTTGTCTTTGTTGTTGATGTGATCTCCTTCCATCACATATCTCCAGCTTTTAAAAGTTGCTAAAACCAAACTAAAAATGACACTCGTTTATGTATAATTCTTGAACGTAACCTGTTAACTCTAATGGTACAACAACACTTAAATTTTCCTATAAAAAGAAGCATCCTATGAAATTGCCTAGAGGAAAGCTAAGATTATTTTCAATATATTGGATTACGTGTACTCATCAGAATTAAGAAGTATTCTATTTGACCCTAACAACTGGATGTCACAATTGAAAGAAACGTTATGACTCATAGAATTAAAAAGATGGGAACTGATTGGATATCGTTTACTCTTTGATTATTGACCTTTAGAAGCTTAGACGTTGTTGGCTGCATATTTGGTTCCCTGCCAAGAGAGAGCATGATGTTTTACCAGTGAATACAACAACAAGAAAAGTGACAGAATAATAAAAGTCATGAGTCAAAAATAACATACTTTGCAGACACATGAGCAAAAAATATTTGGCGTCAAACAAAATATTATACTGGAAATAAGAAAGTGATTCAAGTATAAAATCAAGATGAAAGATAACACGTAAATACACAAACAAGATAATAGTATATTTTACTATAAATGTATAACAAGGTTTAGGCAATTTCAATAATGATTATCTACATCGTCCTTATTATCAATGACTCTTTTCACTAAAGCATCACAAGCATATTCTGTAGCTGCTCTGTAACAAAAAAAAACAAAAAAAACAAAAAATTACTAATCTATATCAATTATGAAAGAACTAATATGATGTGGTCAGAACCATACCTGCTATGATTGTATAGGGTGAATCTTAGAAGCAATAAGCTTTATAGCTTTCCTCGAAAGGTCACCGGCCAACAGAACAACATAAAAAGTTCCATCACCAATCTCATCATCCTAAACTTTCGAGATGTCTCATAATCAAGTTAGATACAAGAGATGAGAAAGAACCACATATAAATATACATCAATAGAGCTTGATAATCTGACTAGAACAGTAGATAGGTATCAAATCTCATATTGATGACTAATCGAGGGAAGAAACGCTCAAGGGTTTGAACAATTACAGGGTAAAAGAACCAATGAAAAGATTTTCTTTGAATTTGAGGTAATCACCTGTAGGGTTGGTGAAATGTATGTGCACAGATTTGAAAACTACAAGGGCATAAGAATTTCAATAGGCACCATTCAGAGAGATAAATGACCTCCATTGAGTTTTCATTTGGATATTATGATTTGTAGGTTGACTTTCAAACTTTCTCTAGGTAGTTCCAAAGTTGCAGTGCCCTAAATCTAATCGATGAATGAGTCTGCAGTGAAAAAACACGTGACTTGGAAGTGGCAATGAAGAGAAAAGTTGGCCCAAGGTTGTGTGCAAGGAAGCTGATGTGGCGAGCTCTAAGTGATTTGCAGTGTGTCTGATGCAACAGACCTGCACAAGCACCAAAGGAGAAAGATGCAGAACCTCTGATAAGAAAGGGTGTACTGCACTCCTCACCAGAATAGACTTGCTATACCTTAGAGTGGAAGGAGGCAAGGTCAACTCTGGATGTAGCATCAAAATAGGAAGACAAGAATTGGCTGCAGTATGAAAGGGAGTGCTGACTCAACCCGGATGTGTTATACAGTAGCATAACAGGAGAAAGGCAAGGGTTCAACTATGTTGGTTCTGCAATATGCAGAAGACAGCAAGGCTCTGCGACAAGGACATGGTGCAGAGCATTTTGGAGTATTTCTCAAGACCAAAGGGAAGCCCTAGATGAGCTGAGACTATTTAAGTAGTGCTCATCACTTGGAGAAGGGTTGGACTCCTAGAGAGAAAAATTGGAAGTTCCAACATTTGTTGTGAGAGCTAGCGAGCTCGACAGAGGAGTTCTTAGTGAGTGAATCAGAGGGAGTTACAACAGCTACAAGTCTGTAGTGTTGTGTGAGCTAGTGAGCTCGACAGAGGAGTTCTTGGTGAGTAAAACCGAGGGTGTTACAACAGCTACAAGTCTATAGTGTTGTGTGAGCTAGTGAGCTCGACAGAGGTTTTCTTGGTGAGTGAAATCAAGAGAGCTGCAACAACAGCAAGTCTGCAGTGTTGTGTGAACTAGGGAGTTCAACAGAGAGTTGCAACAGCTACAAGGTTGTAGTGTTGTGTGCGCTTTGGGTAGTTAGGAATAGGTCAGTGGCAAACCAAGTTGTGGTTGTGTGTAAATCTCATTAAACAAGGCTTTAATTTGTTTATATTATTCTTAATACAAAAGCTTGAAGAATCTATGTGCGTTTCTCTCCTGTATTAGTGTTTGTTGTACAGGCGTCCTCATTTTGTGTCTGTCTTGCTCTACAGTAGTCTCACTGTTGTGTTAGCCTCTATAGTACATAGAATATCTCCATTCCAGTACTTTCATGAAGAAACGAGAATGAAAAGAGAAATCGTACCTGAGTGAGAAGTAGAAGATTAAAAACAATAAACGCGAATTTGGAGAGAGCGAAGGAGATGAATAGACCAAGAAAATGAATAGATGCTGAAAGTTGAATTGGTAGTAATTCTATCACGTCTATAATCAAGTATTTGATTTTAATTTTTATATGACATGTATTAATCATATAATATAATTGGCTATTGAAGAAAATATTTATGAAGAGTTGTCAGATGTAGAGAGCTTCAAAAAGCTGAGTTCTCAAGCTAAGAGAAACAAACTAACTTATATATATATATAATTGCTTTACTCTATAACCACTAAAGCCAAAGCCTATTTGATAAGCCCATAAACCCAATACGAAAGAAATATTCCAAACCATCCTCCACATGTCTCGACTATCTTAGTTTAGAACAAAAATTGTTGATTCTTAATGGCTTGAATCAACCTCCCAAAAGCTTCGCTAATCAACATCCAGTGCTCAAAGCTTACACGCTTACACTCACGGTAAGTGTTCAAAGTAACCGTATAATTGGTTTACTTCCACTTTACATTCACTTATCAAACATGTTCACACATGTCTCCATACAGGTATTAGTGCAATTACAAGACTCCAAGTCTTACTTACTACCAGGACAACACCCATCAATACATTTCCTTAGTTTGACCAACTTGAACTTTAAACTTGAATGAAAATCATACTTTGTAGTGTGGCTTTGGAAACTTCATGAATTATAGACCTCTCAGTCCCATGGCCATTGCAATGTCCAGGACAATTTGTCCACACATATCCTTGGTTAAAGGATCAGCCAAATTCTTGGTAGATCTCGCAAACTCTAGTGAGATCACTCAAGTTTCTATCAGTTCTCTTATGACTTTATGCCTTAATCGAATGTGTCTCTTTTTTCCCATTGTAGTATTTGGTTATTGACACTGCTATAGCAGCCTGAGAGTCACACCCCCTGGATATCGTTGGAGACATTGTCTACAATGGAAGAATCTAACTAGACACTCCTTACACTCAGCTTCTTGGCAAGCTAACTCCAAGGCCACCAACTCAGACTCCATAGTCCCCCTTGCAATGCAACTTTGCTTTGTAGACTTCCAAGCAACTTCATGTAACACCCTAAACCCGCGAATCCATGTTCAACACATTTTTAGTAAAGCCTTGGGCGGACCTTACACTTA
>OVBA01008368.1:0-12637 GCA_900406435.1 Lepidium aucheri
TGCAAAACTAACCTAAATGGATCTAAATGCAAGGGAAACTAGCTAAACGGACACAAAAACAACCGAAAATAGTACTCTAAAACCATTAAAAATCACACTCATCATCGACCTTCTCATCAGTTTCTTCATCGGACCAAATCAGGTCTTCTTCTTCGAGACAACAAGTTTCAGTTATAATGCAAACCAAATGGGTTGGTACCAAACATAGAAATAACTGCAAAACATCATGAAAAGTACTCTACAGGGGCTCCCATAGGTAGTAGCTTTTTGGAATGAGTAATGAGGGGATTGATAAATGTGCAAATAAGTAAGATAAATGCATAACAAGTTGGGAAAATCTATGAAGTTATCGCAACCAAATGGTGGAAGTGAACATATGGTGTTGATGGGATCCTAAGGGCCTCTAGAGGGCGGGTCAGAGTTAGTGGCCTGGTGGAAATACCATTGGTCGCAAAAGTGCAAACAAAATAAGAAAATACAAAAACTTTATGGAGATGCAAAATATAAAGTTAACTGCAACTAAAGCTTCCATCTTCATCTCCTTTATGAGACTTTAAGCTGACCTGCAACAATGGTGGTTGTTGGTAATTTTTCTTTTCACTTTTTTTTGTTTTTCTTTTGAATATTTGTTTCATATATTTATAGATCTATCGGTAAATAATCAAATTTGTGAAGAAACTGGTAAAAAAATGATTTTTTCACTTTCTCATTTATTGATGTGTACAACATAATCATGAAATCAAGATGCATCTTTTTCTATAAGAAAAAAGTCAAAACCTTTTTCAAAGGTCTCCACCTCTATTTATAAAGCACATAGACGGTTACAATCCTTTTGAAATAGGAAAAATTACATTTTTGTTTAGATTATAAAGATTCTTACAAGATTTTCAGAAATTTTTCTTATCCAAACAAGAAAATTTCCATTAATCTTTTGATGATGTGTCGCCCAAATTCCTGTCTTCTCAGCAAGTTGTCGGGAAGATATTCGTCCAAGACAGTAATGAATGTCCGAGATAGATTCTCAACTAAATTGCCAAGTTTAGAACTTTGGTGATTTCATCCATTAATTATTATCATGGACCAAAGTAGGATCTCATATCTAACTCCAAAAATTATCCCCAGACTCGGAATATTGGTTTATAGTTTTTAATTCAGTAAGCTTGTGAGTGGCTAATTTGCGGTGTAACCGGCTAATCGTAGGTCATCTTGCGCATCGATTCTGTTCTCCATTGACTTCTATAAATATTGTGACTCGTTCCCTCATTTTTTACCTTCATCCGAGTTGCAAAGATAGTTTTCTCCCTTAACTTATTTTCTTTTATTTGTGCAGGGATAATTTTATTGTCTTCTTACTATTAATACTTGCTTGATGAGATGGGAAAAATAGGATTGAATCTAGCTCCGAGTCTGGATGCGGGAGTTCATCTCTTGAATCCTCTTCGTCTTCAAGTGATATAGCAATAATGAAGTTGATATCTTGGCCAGGGGAGGCTAGTCCGAGTTGAATCTTCTTGATGATTTTGATAACTACATAGTTATTTCTAGTAGAGTAGGTCAATCTAGTGCTACTTCTCATGTAGCTGTAGTTACGCCCGTTCCTAAGGGCCGTGTTGAAGAGCTCGATAGATGGCACAATTCTCTCAACGTTTGTCCATCGGTTGTAAACAAGGAGAAGCTGGAAAGGGTTTTGGAGTTATGCCCTGCCATGAGGAATATTGTCATCAAGATTCCCAGTCCCGATGACAGACCATGGAATCTTCCGGATGATTTCATGACCATACACGATTGGTGGTTCACAGAGGCCAAGAAGTGGTTCTAAAGGAACTTTTTCCACATAAGCTAAAAGGGGTCTTCGCCTTTTTAATGTTCCTACCTCTAAAGTTTCGAACTGGAGGAACCATTATTTCTTTGCTTGTGCTGATGTTCCTTTGGTTGCTAATAATCATCTGAAATTTGAGATTGTCTGGGCCAAGAAACTGGGTAGAATTTTAAGTACCTTGGTACTCTCTACTTTATTCTCCAACTTGAGGACGTATTATTTTTGTTTCATTGCAGTGAAGCATCCACCATCTTGTCTTTTTACTTCAAATCATCAGGAAATTGGTTGATAAACATCTTGAGTCCCTCGGATTAGTTGGAAAAGATTACCAGTTGATCTTCTCAAGAGAACAACTTCTCGACTTTTGAAAGGTGAACTTGGTTTGATTTGGTGTTTTTGTTTTCACCTTCTTCCTTTTCCTCATTTCATTGCACGAACTCTCCAAGCCAGAATGAGTGTAGGGGATTTCACTATGCTCAATGTTATGAATGGCCTTGATGTCATCCTTGATCAAGCTTTGCCTTAGTCTTCTGAAGCTGAGGTGCCCCCGGTTGAGGTTACTGATCCTGAACCAATTCAGACTATGGAGACTGAGAATCTCCAAGTTACCAAAACTGCTGAAACCGAGTTGAAGAGTCTCAAGATAAATGACCCAAATTTTGATGTTGTGAATACTAAGCAAATCAGCAAGGTTCCAAGAAGTCTTCTTCTTCTAAGAAGGTCCAAGTCTCGGAAGAATCGAACTCTCCTACTGGGGCATCGGGTTTCCCAAGAAAGAAAACCCAAGAATAACACAAATCCTGATCTTAGTCAATCAGATAAACCCTATGTGATTTCTTTTGCTAAACGCTTGAGCGATTAGATGATTAGACGTTGTTCAATGATACCAGTTCATTCTAGTGCTCTCGAGATTGTGAAAAAGGCATCTTCCATTCTGGTCGAAGCTCCTCCGAGCCTACCATTTTGGTCGAAGCTGCTCGAAATTTTCACTTTGCCACTCAATTGAAATGGTTTATTCTCCGTCGTGTGAAATCTTTGGTTGCAGAGGCTGAGAATTCTTGCAAGCTTAACAAGATGGCTGACCAGCGGGTAAATTCTATCTTGAAGCTGTTAAGGCCAAGTCCTCTTTAGAGAAGATGCAGGTTCACTTTGCCCAGGCAAATGCCGAGTGAAAGCGTCTCAGGAGTGGTCTCTCAAACAATCTGAAGAGATATCTGTTTGCAAGGATGCTCTGGAATCTGCCAAGGAGGGTTGGCGCCTTGCCCTCAAGGCAGCCGAGAAGGCCAACTCTGCTATCTCATCGCTCCAGACTGGTTTTGATGCGTTCAAAGGTAAGTTGGTATCTTTTGCTATAGCATCATCTCTTTGGACATATTGGAGATTCATTGTGGTTTGCCAGGTTGCCTTTCTGAACAGTTTGGGAGGATTTTGGCTCGGTTCAAGGACCTTGAGCGCTGTTTAAAACCTCGTCTAGCGTATGCTCAGTTTTGTGGGTACAATACTCTTCTAAAGTGGCTCTTGGCAAAGAAAAAGAAGGAAGTCACTCCTTCCTTAATCTTGTTTGGGTGTGATGGTCTCAAAAGAACGAAGAAGGCTATTGACGCAAAGGTGGTTATAGAGCTACTCCCATTGATCTACTTATCCCAGCTTTGAAGTCAGAGAACCCTCTAAGTTGAATGAGGATACCTTAGCTTTGTGAGAGGCTTTGACATTTGGGACTGATCCCAATGAAATTGCCGTTCTCAGGACCACTTAGTGTCCTAAGGCTAGTATACAAGATTTTGAACTTGTTTATGTCCCATTTTGAGGTTTCAATGAATATGGCTCAAACGATGATATTGTTTTGCCAAATATTGTGGGAGAGGAGAGACCTAACAAAGAGGAGGTGCTAGCGATAAATAGCTTAGGAATGACAGATAGCTCAACTCTTCTTCTTTTTCCCCTTTTTGTTATAAACATGGCCCCAATTTGTTGGGATATTTGTAAATACTTTTACCTCTATTTTTAATGTATGTATGACACTTTGATAGTCTTTGTCTTGTTGGTCCTGAGTTCAACTTTGGAGTCATGCTTAGGTAAAAAGTGATTGTTTAAATCGGTATTTAAGAGGAATGAAAACTAAGTCTCGTAGAAAGTATTGCGAGGTTTACTCGGCGAGATTTTAAAATTCTTTTTAGATAGTTGCTTTGGCCTTTAAGAGACCAAGCTCTAGTGACTCTTTTTAACGAGTTATACTTGACAAGAATTTTAGGACTTGGTTTAACGCGAGCGAAATTTTAAGACTCGCCGAGATTAAGACTCGCCTTAGTTATGCAAAGTTTAAGACTTGTCTTAATATGAGTGGGATATTAGGATTCCACAAGATTTTAAGATTCGGTTTAGTTGTGCAAGGTTTTTGACTCGGCTAAATACAAGCGAGATTTTTAGGACTCGGCAAGATTTTAAGACTCGGTTTAATTGTGCGAGGTTTTTGACTTGGCTTAATACAAGCAAGATTTTAGGACTCAATGAGATTTAAGACTCAGCTTAGTTGTGCAAGGTTTTAAGACTTGGCTTAGAGAGTAGGGTCTCGACCGTCAAGATTTTATGTCTCAAGAAAAGTTTTGCAAAATTGGGATCTCACCTAGATTTTAAAGCTCAGCTCGAAAACAAGAATTAGATCTCAAATTGCTAAGGACTTGGTCCTAGCTTTAGTGTGAGAATTGAATCTCGTAATAAGTTTTACGAGGTTAAGATCGGCGAGGTTTTAAGACTCGATTTTATTTGGGAATATGCCATGATACTTCATCTTTTTTTTTAAAGCCGAGTCAGCGACTTATAATAATTTTATTTAGTTTTTGCTGCAACCAAAGGTTACCTACATACCCCTAAGGAATCAAGCCAAAACGTAGTTTTGATTACAAACTTTGAAAACTAAAAAGGCATCAATTGATGCGCAGACGGCGCTTAGTTGGCGCGAACTTAGCAATAGTATCGCTTCAAGTTGATAAAGCTATAACTACATGGAATCATCTCTCTGTCCATTGTTGCGATCACGTAAACTATATGTTTTACGAAACTACAAACAATGTAATGCCCTTCTCAATTAGCTCTAAGGTTTTCTGCGTTTAGCTCTGAAGTGTTCTCAAACACCTTTCAAAGAACGAGATCGCCTTCAGCGAAATGGTGTCCTCAAACTTTCTTGTTATAGTACTTAGCCGCTTACTGCTCGGAGTAAAGTGTCATCTCGTTGTTCTTAAAACTCGTTGACACTTGTTTTCATTGTGTCATTGTTCGACTCTTTGTTTTTTGGCGAGAGCTAATGCCTCCATTCTGTGAGACAAGGAGAAAGGAGTTTGGCCTGTCAAAGATCTTGGAGTCGTTCGATGAGACCAGAGTACTTCATCCAACTCGTTAGACCATCTACATTTATTTTCTTTAAGGCACTTTTTGATGCCGTCCAGAATATGCTTATTCATTGCTTCGGCTTGCCCATTGCCTTATGAATTTCATGCCATAGAATAACTAACTCGGATATTCCACCTTACACATAAATTTGAGAAGTTTGCCAAGATGAGCTGAGAACCGTTATCAGTAACAATTTCATAAGGAAAACCATGTTGGCATATAATATTCTTCTAGACAAATTTGACCACATCCTTATCCTTAATATGAGAATAAGCTTCAGCTTCGACCCACTTGGAGAAGTAATCTGTCATCACGAGCATAAACCTCTTTTGGTGAGATGATGGTAAAGATCCGACTATATCCATCACCTAATGCATGAACGGGTAAGGTATTATTGAAGATGTCAACTCTTTGGCCGAAGTGTTAATGATGTGCCCATGTCTCTGACACTTATCACATTTTGCCGCATATTGCTGGAAATCTTACGATATTGTGGGCCAAATGTATCCTAAAGTCTCGATCTTATGCACAAGTGAGTGTCCACTAATGTGGTTTCCTTTGGCTCCATCATGTGTTTCTTGTATACCTTGTCTCATCTCATCTCTGTGTATACAAGCGAGCAGGGTGCCATTCGCACTTCTTCAGTATAACTTTTCGTCAATTTGTGAATAGAAAGCGCATTTAGCCTTGAGTTGCGTGTTGTCCATCTGTCCTCTAGAGTTTCACCATCAATGATGTACGCAAGTATTTCATCTCTCCAGTCGATCTTTCTTTCACCTGGTTGAAGGTGATCCTTGATATCAATGTCTGCTTCATCTATTATATTGGCAATTATCTAGACAAGGGCGAAGTCTCCTCTCGACAAGTTCATACTTGGTCTATCTATACTTTTGACCAGAATAGTTCTCCATTGGATATGATCGGTTGTTGACGCTAAAGCTGCTAAGGTATCAGCTAATTCTTCAACTCGGGAGTCTTGTTAATTATGAACTTCAAATCCTTTGTCAGATCTTTAAAAACTTTTAAGTATGCTTACATTCGACCATTCTTTGTGTCGTAGCCGCCATTGACTTTGTTAACAACTAATTGTGAATCGCAATAGCACTCGATTCGTGAGGCTCTGCTTTCCTTTGCAAGTTGGATTCCTGCGATCGCTTCATATTCGGCTTTGTTATTAGAGGCTGGGAAAGCAAGTCAGAAGGATTGCGCCAATATTTCCCTAGTTGGGCTTACTAGCCGAATTCCAACTCCAAATCCATGTTGTGAAGATGATCCGTCGACAAAGAACTTCCAGACTTGAAGAGTTTTGTCTAGTTCCAATGGTTCCAACTTGGGAGATAACTCAACAAGGAAATCTGTGAGGACTTGCGACTTGGCGTTGGTTCTTCCTTTGTACTCAATGTCATATTTTCTAAGTTCTATGGCCTATTTAGTCAACATTCTCGACTGATTACGACTATGTAAGATTGTCTTTAATGGATGGTTGGTTAGAACAATGATTGTATGAAATTGAAAATATGGTCTCCATTTTCTTGCATAAGTGACAACTGCTAAAGCAAGCTTTTCTTTTGTCTAACTGAGTTATTCTGCAAAAATTTTGTTGACAAGTTGTTGATACATTTCTCTTGCATTCTTCAACCTGAAAGGCATGAGCTTATAGCAATACATTCCCTGCTCAGCTATGAACGAATTCTTTTCCATGTCGTCTGGGTGCATCCCGATTTGATTATAACCCGAGATGGTGTCCATGAACAAAAGAAGTTCGTTTCCTACTATTGTCTCAACGATTCGACCGATACTTAGTAAAGGAAAATTATCCTTTGGGCAAGGCTTGTTTAAGTCAGTAAAATCTATGCAAACTCGTCATTTTCTATTCTTCTTTGGTAGTGTGACCGGGTTGGCTAACAATTCGGGATAATGTACTTCCACAATAGATCATGCATCTGTTAGCTTCTTGACTTCATCTATAACTGCTTTGATCCTTTCTGGACCTTGTTTTCATATTTTCTACTTAATCGGTTTATACATCGAGTCGACGTTCAGAGATCCTGGTTCAAGAATTTTGACTTTGTTCCTTGCACGTTTTGTCTTTTCTGTTGTGATGTCTCCTTTAGTTACCGATTTGTTGGATGCTTCTTGCAACTTGGCTTCCTTTCGCTTTTGGATCTTGAATTTCCGAGTTTCTTCTTCGGAAACACTCAATTCGCTTTTACTATGCTTTTCATTGAGTAGTTCATGCAGCTATTTATATTTAGAAGTCAAATGACTAGCTCTGTTATAGAATACACAATACTCATTCTAGTTGTAATTATTGTTCCAAGATTTCTTCCCAACCGGGCCTTCAGCTTCGCCGACTTGGAAAGTTGTAGGCGTCCTTGTTTTTCCTTTGTTACTATGTTGTCATGGTTCTTGATACTCTTTGTTTGACTCTTTTGCTCTAGAGTCTTGTTGAGCCTTTTGATTTTTGGCGAGGATCAGCTTTTCCTCAAAATATTCGGCGTGCCTTGCCCTTCTCAAAGCTTCGTTGCTAACATCCTAGTTCTCAATGCTTTCATTGCCATGCCATCACAAACTTTGGTTTTTGTCATGATTCTCCTGAATCGCCCAAGATATAATTTTAAGGATTCATCATATCCTTCTTTCAAAGATCGTAAATTGGCAGTTGAAGAGTCTTGGTTTACAAATATAGTTTATTGCTTCGTGAACAACTCGGCTAACTAATTGAAGTCTTCAATTGACCCAGTTGGCAGCTTTGTGAACCATGCCAATGCCTCTCCAGTCAAATTTTCAGCAAAAAGTTGATAATACGCTGCAATCAAACACAGTTAATATCTCAAAAAATTTCAAATATCACCATTTAAACTTCTTTGGGGGAGAACTTTTGTAGAGGAAAATGAAAAGGTGCGTTGAGTAATCGGTCAAAAACCAGAGGTATCAATCTTTCAGATTTTGACTTAAAATGCAGTTTATATACATGTATATATTGATATAATTACTCATAAAACATATTTTTCATTCATAGATGGAAAGAGATGGATTTTTTATTCAAAGAGAAAATAAGGTAATTTTGTCTATTATTTTTTAAATAAGCAAGAAGTGTATAGATGACTGATTGTCGCAAAATTGAAAAGAAATTCATAAGATAAATATTTAGAATAGGAAAATGATTTTTAAGTTAGGGTTTAGAAGCTAACAAACCAACGCAGATATCGTTAAGTTTGTTTTTTACAAACCAATATAGACTTATATAAAACAGAAACCGATTATGTAATTAGGGGTTTTGATAGATTTTTAATATATATGTAAAGATAGTATATAGAATAAATATTTTTAGACTATTCCTTGATATTTGATCTAATGGAAAGAACTTTCAATAAGAAAAATAGTTATTATAAATCAATGTATATCTAAAATATTAGAAGCATTCTAATAATGTATATTAAATTTTATTTTAATGTTTGCACAGAATACCTGATTCGAACATGAATATATTATTGTTGCCGGATGAGATATTAACCGACATATGTAGTAAATGTGCACATGAGGGATTACATATAATTAGGAATGTTAAGCTTGTTGCAAAAAAATTCTATGAGATGTGCAACAGAGACAGAGTGCAGAGGAAGTTGTCTTTAGGTAATGAACCTTTCTATCCAATGTGAATTAACGAAAATGTTTTCAATAGTTTCTATGAAAGGTTATGTGAGGTAGGAAACATTGAAGCTACATACAGAACCGGTGTTAGGAATTATTTTGTTAATGATCTTCATGAAGATGGTTTAGATAAGTTACTTAAAGCAAGTAACCTTGGAATTTTGGAGGCACAACTTGTTTATGGAGGAACTATGGAATGTCTGGGAGAATTAACTAAAGTGGAAGGGTACAATGTCTTAAAAAATCTATTAAGACCAACGATGGGAACAACATTGGAATACTTAGCTCAATTTTGAGATCTTGTATACTTTAGACCAGCATAACTTCAAATTCAAGGAGACATTTGAATAAGAATTCTGAGTATGTCTTATGATAGAGGTCAATGCAAATGCAATGGTTACCTTTTTTGAAGGTTGGGATGGTGTTGATCATGGAATTGATGAACTAATTTCTGAAGCATGTGAAATGCTTGTGGGACTATATAGTTTGATTTATATTACCTTAAGCTTTGTGTTTGTTAAGTTTCTATGTAATTTCATATTTTGGATTCGGTTATTATGCAATATGAACATTTTATCTTCTAAGTTCTCTAATTCAGTAATCTAAAAAGACTTTTGTGTTCATTGTTGTGGTGATATGTGTTTGCTATTTTGTTTAAATTAGTTATCTAGATTGTATAATAAGTATGTAGTATAAAATGATAATTTTATGTGATTGTTTCAACTTTTGAAGGTTGGAATGATGAGGATGAGAGTTTTGATGAACCAATATCAAAAACTTCGTGAGATATGCTTATGGGAATACCAATTTGCATTTATATTTCCCAAAAATTAAAATTTGGTTTTGTCTTAAAAAAATTTCATATGTTAAAATTCATATATTAAAAATTCTTAAACTATTTTATTTTATTTGTTTGGTTGCACTATTTTAATTTATTTATTTAATGTTGATCAATTTAATATGGATGTGGATATCAAACAATGGATTTGTACATTCGTTCTTATAATTATAATGTCAATATATAATTTTTTTTAAAAAGTTCTGAAACATAATTCATATTATAACCACAGAAATTAAACTATCAATTTGAATATAATCAAAAATATTGTAATCAATTCGTATTATATACATAATTATTATTTGTATTTTTATATGCATTATGTGGCATAAAATAATTTAATATTAAATGTACATAATTTAATTTAAAATTGAAAATAATATAAACCAATAATCAAAATAAATTAAAGTGCAAGTAGCCTTTAGTCTAGTGGCAGAGGTAAGTCTACTAAATGGCAGGCGCACTTGCATATCTTGGGATCGAGTCCCGTCGCCTGCATTATGCAGAAACTTGGCTAATGGACCGGCTAGTTGTGACCCAATATTGTTGACAAAAAAAAGTTAAAGTAATTAAACATGTAAAAAGTTATAAAATAAATTTAAATCATACTAAACATATTTAATGATGATGTGAGTATTTATGTCTCTCCCAAAATAGATATTCTGAATTTGATTGTATTCAATTATACATTTATATTGATGAATTTATTTAAGAAAAGAAAAATATTATATATGTACAAATTAGGAAGGTAGATATGTAAATTTCCAAAAATGTATTTTTACATATATTATAATACATTTTAATAATTGTTAATACTATATTTTGTAAAAAAACTAATTTGGTTTTTGATATTTATAAATTTAATAAATATCTAGAAAATCTTAAATAATATAGTATATGTGTCGTTCGTATACAATTATAAAGATGAATAACTTATCATAAATAAGATCATTTACATTTGGTATATTAAGGAAGAAGTTATAAAAAGAAAATTTATTTAATTATACATAACTACTAAATAATTATTAATATTATGTAAATATCATTTTAATAGGTTTTCTCACAAAAAATTGTTTTTATAGAAAAATATTAAAAAGCTGAGAACAGGTGGCCCAATGGTGTTGTCACTTTACAAATCCTCAAGACACAATGGATCAAAACCCCTACCTGCAGTAATAGGAGCGGGATTTAAAAGTCACTAGGCTAGTTGAAAAAAAAATAGAAAAACATTAAAAATTAAGGAAATATACACTACTTTATTGGTAACCATTGTAATCATTACATGCAGGAAAATCTTCTAGCTTAAGAAAACAAACCGTCAAAAAGATTTTTATAACTTTTTTTTCCTTAATCGACAATCTCAATAAGAAAAAACATAGCACAACACAAACTCCTCTCGTATTCCCTGCTACAAATCCAAGTTATTATTTTGAAATCGTCACTAAGAATCAACTTATAACAAAGGTATCACTTTAATTTATATATGTAGAATGAATATTTGTTTACTTACATGGAGATTTTGTTATAATTTCTTATTGAGACTATATTGATTTGATATATGAAAAGAGATCGGGATTCAAATCCAAAAGAAAATCAGACAATTTATGCTACACTGACTTCTGTTTAGACAAATAAGTTATCAAATTAGTATTAACAACTTGAGACAAAGAAATTTGGTAAAACTTGATGCAAAGTTTACTCTTTTATGAATAGTGGTTAGCGGAAAAGTAATAGAGTTTTTGAAATTTATATATTGTTTTATAGTATCATTTCCTTTATATTAATTTTAAAATGTATTTGTTTTTAAGGGTTTATATATAAATAATGTTTAAAGAAAATTACATCTATGGATATGTTTTTATTTAAACCGAATTAATTTATCATTATATACTTAAATAAGTCTAATTCTATTTTTGTTTGTAGAAAAAAGATGTTCAAGTTACAAATCTCATGGATATGCCCGTTGAAATTTTGATGAAAATCATTTCAAATGTGGACTTAAAGAAATTGAAGAGATTCAGAATATGAGAGTTGTTTGTCCAGAATTTAGGGACATATGTAATAAAGATGAAGTTCTCCACAACATCTCTATCAGTAATGTTCTTTTTTATCTGTTACCAAACAGAAGAAATATATTCAATAACTTATGTAGAATGTTATGTGATTCCCGTAATGTTGAAGCGATTCACCGATGTGGTATAAGAGACTATTTTGTGGATGGTAACCAAGAAGATGATTTAGATAGGTTACTAAAAGCTAGTGATGCTGAAATTCAAGAGGCCAAACTGTTTTATGGATTTATTTTGATATGTATTGTTGGGAATAGAAGAGATGAAAGTTACACGGTATTAAGAAGTTTACCTAGGTCGACGGTAATTGAAACATTAGACTATGTAGGAGAACTTCAAGGAAATGTCTTTCAAGGACCAGCTGGTCTTCATTGGCGAAGAGAAAATTAGTTGAATGTTCTTCAACAATCATACATTAGAGGAGAATGTGAATGTAATGGAGATTTTATTGAGATTATTCCTTACTTAGATGGTTGGGCAGAGTATCAAGGAATCGATCTACCAATTGAAGGAGCATGTGAAGTATGCCTTTGGGACTATGTGTCTCGGTTTATATTTCTAAACAATTAGAAGGTGTTTATGTGGCTATGCAATTATAGACTTATTAAGAATTATAAGACTTATTTATTTATGTATTTGGTGGTTAAGAATTCTGATACTTATTCATATATTTGGTTTTTTAGATAATCCTTATCTACTTTGTTGATAAATCAAGAATTATTGTAGTTATATATGTCCTTATAAATATAGTATTGTTTAATATACATATATATATATATATCTACTATATAATAAAAAGAAAATATTTTGAAACTTTAACCGTTGACTCAACCTTATTTACTCATAATGTCATTAGAGATTTTATTTAAA
>OVBA01008370.1:0-12636 GCA_900406435.1 Lepidium aucheri
ATAATAATATTAAATTATATATAAATTCTGAGATTTTTTTAAAAATATATAATAAAAGTTGATTTGATTGAGCATATATATGGCAAAAATTTGGGCCAAGAGAAGAGCAGAGATAAATTAATTTTATATTTAATCTGATTTTATATGTTATCTATGCTTTGTAATGTTTTAAGTACTATTTTCTATGAGTTTACGTATTGCAATTTTATTTTTAATTATAAGAGATATTGTATTATCATCATTATCAGTTATATTATTGTTTTATTTA
Organism: Lepidium aucheri; assembly: GCA_900406435.1. Taxonomy (NCBI): domain Eukaryota; kingdom Viridiplantae; phylum Streptophyta; class Magnoliopsida; order Brassicales; family Brassicaceae; genus Lepidium; species Lepidium aucheri. The sequence goes on from OVBA01008370.1 coordinate 269, forward strand.
TTTTTATTATAAATTATATAATTGCATTAATAATTAATAAAAAGAAAAATAATATTAAATTAAAAAATTTAAATTCAATATAAAATACTTAAAAGAGATTTTAAACTGTACATTTGTGTATTTATAAAATAGATGAGTGATAAAAAAAATTAAATATTCTTATATTTGTTAATATATATTAGTGAGAAATTTGATGAATTTCTCACCAACTAATGGAGATCAAAACTAATATGGAATTCTCAAATTAAATTATGTAAAAATATAATAATATTATATCGGTGAGAAATTTAATGAGATTTTCACCATTGCATATGCTCTCAGGACCTTACATTATGCATGTCATGTCATATATGATATATCTATGTGCATGCTTCCTCGTGGGCTTGTGAGCTAGATAAAAGACAAGATATGTTATGCTAGAAAGTTACGGTAATATGTAAATTGTAATTATTCCATCATCACTTACCTATCCATACATTGCATACAGCAAAGGTATCCGAGGCATCTCAGCCGCAATTTATGGCCTATCATGTACGTGTTATTTTTTTTCTTACAACTAGATCACCAAAATCTAATTAATAATTTACAATATATTTTTTAAAACCTTTTTAAAACTTTTATGGGTGTAGAAAAGTATCTTATATTAGAACTATTAGCTAGATGATCTAAAATGTCAGATTAAAAATGACATGTGATTTATGATATGTAAGAACTATAAAACACTAAAATTGAATTGTTAAGATATTGACAAAAAAAATGCAAGGTATTTTAATAACCTAGCAGAACTTAATTAAATTTTTCATAACTTCCATCAAAACCTTGTTCATAATTAAATAATTTATGATGTAGTATCATTATTCATCTCCATCAGATTTGTATGTATATCTATCCCGACATATATATAACAGCTACATATATGGGGACTGGGGAGCTATATGGATAATTATCTATTTTTAATTAAAATACATTTTTCTTATGTTTGCTTTTTAACAATCAAACAAACAAACATTACTGAAAGTATTTGAAGTTCAAATCTACAACTAACTTAGAATCAACACACTAAAATCATAAGAATCAAATTTGAGCTAGAGCAATCGGATTTGGTTTCTAAACTAAAGACTAATTAAACTTAAACAAGAACTACACAAAGGAAGAACAAACATAAGAAGAACTTGCAAAAACAAAATGATGACTAAACTAAAAACAATTGATTTTTTTTTTTAATATTGGACCACAATTGACCGGCTCATTAGCAAAGTTCCTGCATAATACAGGCGGCAGAACTTGATCTCTGGATGTACAGGTGCACCTGTCTTTAGTGGACTTACCACATGCCACTAGACTAAAAACCACTTACAAAAATAATTGATTTAAAGCAATGAGTTTTGGGTAAGGTAATTGATCAAAGAAAAACATAATCAACTAAGGATGCAAATGGAAAAACTAAGCTCATCCTAAAATATGAAACACAAATTAAGATCAATTAATTCTCAGAGCATTCATCCTAGGACCAGTTTTCACGAACATGAGATCGAGATTTTGAATTTGAAACCTTATATTTGTTCTATCCATTTTTCTCAACCGAAATCATGACCAAGAGGTCAAAGTATCCATGCTGAAAATTCTTCTCCTCAATTTGCTGCATCTTCACTCCAAGAATTCCACCTACGTGTTCATGCATCCATCTATAAAGCTTTAATCCTCTAAAGTTAGCTCAAAATCTCCTAAAATGAATCAAGAATAAAAAAAATATGTAATTATACAATCCTAAAACTCTACAATGTGAAATATGCAAAATTTTATGCTAAAGTAAAAATGTATGAGTCCTTATTGAAAGAATACTAGTCCTAAAAACACATATATCATGTTGTTACATTAGTGATAAGACAATATTGCATTATTCTTTATCGAATATTATGTGGTAATTTTTCAAAATAGTAAATCAGTCGTAATGACGATGTGACTACATGACAATCTCGAGTGGGTAGTAAAACTTGGAAAAAAGAACAAGTGCAGTTTGAACATTACAAAATGGTAGTAGAGACCCGACAAAAAAAAATGGTAGTAGAGACAAAGCCAAAAAAATTAACAAAAAATCATCATAGGTGAAATGTTAGTTAAATTAGAAAATATCTCGTTTTGTTTATAATCGTGATTACTCCAATATTTCTCATATAACCTTATTTTTTATTCACATTAGTTAGATTATTGATTATAATACCCGAGTATTTCAAATAATTTTACAAATTTTGTTTATTAATTGTAGAAGAGCTTGCCGATCATGATTGTCTAAACCGAACATACTCTTTATCAATTTGACAGTGACTAACTTGTTATCTTGATCGTAATTAGCAGAAATTGGAATCCGAAAAACTCAGTGATGAAATTGAGAAAGAAAGAAGAGATTCCAGAAGAAGAAGATGACACAAGTATTTACAGTATTTTCTTATATCTAGAGTATATCTCTCTTCAGGTATTATTCTTGAAATCCACTAATTTCTCTCTTGTGTTTTCTGTTACAACATCGAGCTTCATCAGCTCAAGAAAGAAGAAAGAATTGACTAAATAATCAACTCGATTAACATATTCTGTTACAATGGGCCGGGAATGTAAATTGTGACCACATAACACTAATAAGAGCTCTAACGAGCTTAGCTTCTTCTTCGCATGTACTTGGGTTTGGTTGGCCCAACAAGATGATCCAGCTCATTTAATTGAATCAGAGAAATAGAGGCGACACTTTCACAAAACTCCACCTCATTTTCGTCTTTCTCTCTTCCTGTTTGAACCACCGAAAAAACACCACCGTAGATCCATACCTGAACATCCATGACTTTCAAAGCTCCGAAAGACACCACCTTTTCTTTTCCTAATCTTAAGCCTGAAAGAAACCTTCTTTTTCTTCCATCGGATCAATAGATTCAAGCTCATCAACTTTACCTTTTGGAGAGCTCAAGGGTTTCAATCTCCAAAGCTCCGGTTTTGAAACCCAGTTCCTGAGGTGAGCTCAAGTCTTTTGCATGTTCAAACTCGACATGCAATCAGAGAATTTTTGGCAAGGTAATACTTTCTTCATTACATCTGTTAGGGTTTTAAATGTATGAATCTTAAGTAATGTTACCTCATTGTCTTGTATTACTTCTCGAATATAGTTGAATTTGACTTTGATGCTTAGTTCTTTCTCTACATATTCAATCCATTGCTAAGTAAACAGCACTTTGAGATTCACTATAGATTTCTGCAGGATCTTTGTTGAATCCCTTTTCTGCTATAATTCCTTTTAACCAAACTGCTTCTCTGCAACTCTCTGATAGAGTTATATGTTCTGATTTTTGTTGAAAAAGCTACAACATGTTGTAGTCTAGATCTCCAACTAACTGTGTTTCCACCAACCGTGAAAGCATAACCTGTTATTGATTTGCTTGTGTGTAAGTCACTTGCATAGTCTGCATCACAATAACCCTTGACTTTGAAATTAGTGTGTTTTCAGAATGTTAAATTTATGTCTGCTACATCAACCAAATATCTCATTATCCATTGAACTGCTATCCAATGTTCTTTGCCTATATTTCCAATATATCTACTAACCATTCATACTGCATATGCAAGGTCTGGACGAGAGCTCACCATGGCGTACATTAGACTATCAAATGCACTGGCATAAGATACGTCTTTCATCACTTATGACTGATTTTTCTCTTCTTCAGTAGATAATTTCTTTAAATTAAAGTGAGATCCTAAAGGTGTTGAAATTGATCTGCTTTCACTCATTTCAAATACCTTTAATACTTGCTTGATGTAAGAGCTATGAGATAGAACTAAAGCTGATTTATATATATCTCAGAGTATGTATATTCCTAGAATATTTCTTGCATTTCCGAAGTCTTTCATCTCAAACTCTGTACTTAAATTTTTCTTCAATCTCTTAATTTGATAGAAATCAACAGAGGCATTTAACATGTCGTCAACATATAGGAGTAGATAGCTCATTTCTTTCAGTGTCTTTCCTTTGATGTAGACGCATGGATCATAATCACTCTTCTTGACTCCTTGATTTACTATGAATGAATCAAACTTTTGATTACCTTGGACTATGTTTTAACCTGTATAGTCACTTATGAAGTAGGCAAACCTTTTCCTCTTTACCCTTGACTTCATAGCCTTTGAGTTATTTCACATAGATCTTCTCTTGTACCGTGGAGAAAAGCTGTCTTGACATCTAACTATTCCAATTCCATATCAAAATTGACCATAGTAGATAGTAAGAGCATTATAGATATGTGTTTAACAACTAGTGCAAACACTTTGTTGTAATCTATTCTATCTATTTGAACATAACCTTTGGCCACTAAAGTAGCTTTGTATTTAGGTTTCTCCACTCATGGTATTCCTGGTATTAATTTCAAAATCCACTTATAACCAATTACCTTTGAGAACTTGGCTTATCAACTAGTTTCCAAGTGAAATTTTGAATTAAGGAATCAATCTCATCATCTGAAGGTAATATCCACTTCTTTTTGTATTTGCTTTTCTTTGCTTCATAAAAGCTCTAGGTTCTTCTATGTAAACTTCATTTGCACAAAACAGTGCATAAGCGATAGTATATGCATCACCATACTTAGATTGAGGCTTGATTTCTCTTCTCTGCCTATCTCTTTGATGCATTATCAGGTTTTAACTTAAAGTTATCTACTGCAAGTGCACAACAATGAAGTAGTAGTACTTAAGGATCGTATCAACGAAGAACCAAGTATTGCACTTTCGATTATCAATTGTATTTCAAGTGAATAACAAGTAACTTAAACGATGTAAACTTAATTATAAAAGCCACCAGGCATAGGGTATTCATCGGGAAGTAGGAATCTAACTAGGGAAACTATTCAAAATATCATTTAAGCTCAATTCTCGACTTGAACATAATGATATAACAAGCCTACTCTCGTAGTACTCGAGACTCTACTCGACAATTTAGAGGTCCTAACTATCGTTGGTTCCAAATTTCGAACAGGCAATAAACAAGTAGGTTCAACTATCCACAATCAACCTAAACATCAGCTATCGCGGTTTAGGATTGATTGCTCACCTTATCTAGTTCAGATTCCTAGCAAGCTTTTGGAGAGCTAACAACCTAGGTTCATAGATTAGTTGATCAGGCTATTCTAAGCATTAAGCACAGGAATTAGATGGAGAATAGTCTTATTAAGTTTGATTCTATTTTTCCCTATTCATTGATTCCTAAATCCCTAGAAACCCTAAACCTGATTAACTACTCAGACATAATTGAGACTGAAACAAAAGACATGAAGAAATTAAACTTGAATTACATAAAAATATAAAAAGGGAGTTTAGAGATTCTTCTCAATGTTGAAGTCTCTTTCTCTCTAGATTACTGAATAACTCTCAAAGTTCTTTTTGAATAATGAACGATGTATAAAAGAAACAGAAAATAGAAGTATTTATATGTCCTGAGATCTAGGTGCAAAGAAAAAGGAAAATTAGGTATTTGCGTTGGTGCTCATTAATCGATCGATCAAGGTGTTGATCGATCGGTCGTGGACTTATGTGATCGATCTCCAACACGTCAGGTCGATCGTGAGGTCGAGCGTTGTTATGGCAAGAAGGCTTGATCGATCGCTCAAGGTGTTGATCGATCGATCATAGGCTTTTTTTTGAAACTTCAAGTAATGCTCCAAAACCATCCAAACGAGACTCCAATGCCAATAATCCAAGTTCCTATGTTTTTCACTTGAAAGTGACACAAAACACAGACAAAAACTCTAAAGTTTGGTATGTTAATGAGTTAAAATCCTGTAAAATAGAGGTATATCACTCTTGCAAGTAAATAATCACTTAGCTCAGAACTCTAACTTGTATCTGAAACCCTTTCTGAACCTTCTGATTCTGATGTTTCTCCTTCTGAACTTTCCTCAGTATATGATACATTCTGATTCTCTGTGTCATGAACATTTTCTGGAACAAAACTTGGACTTTCTCCACCTAATTCTAAAGCCCTTTCACTCTGAGAACCCTCACCCAAAATTTACTCTAAGTTTGTTTAAAATGAAACACATTTCTTTTTCTTCCTTTCTATGGCTTGGTTATCTTCCTTCACTGTTTTACTTTCTGCACACAACTCTTTGTGCAATTTATCTTCATTGAAGACTACGTCCGCGTTGATAACATCTTCTTTTCTTCTAGGAGCCAAACACGATAACCTTTGACTCTGGACCATAACCCAAGAAAATTCCTCTACTTGCCCTTGGAAAAATCTTGCTTTCAACTATGTGAACATAGGTTATACAACCGAATACTTGTAGATGATCATAATAATGGTATAGTATTGGACCATAGTTCATCTGGAATCTCAAAGTTAATAGATGCATAAGGTGACTTGTTAACCAGATAAACCGCAGTATTGGCTGCTTTAGCCAAAAACTCTTCATTTAGACATGAAATCTGACAACATGCTTGTGACTCTTTGCATTATTTTTCTATTCATTCTCTCAGAGATTCCATTTTGTTGTGGGGTATAAGGACACGTCTTGTGCCTTTTAATTCCTGATGCTTTGCATAGACTATCAAACTGTAGGTTGCAATACTCTAGCCCCATTTTCTGTTCTTAAACATTTTATTTTCTTTCTAGTTTGATTCTCAACTAAAGTCTTTCATTCCGTGAAAACTTGATAAGCTTCTCTTCTTCCGTAAGAAATTTATCCAAACTTTCTTTGATAATCATCTATAAATGTAATAAAGTATTGAACACTTGATATGCTTGATGTTGTATTCTGTGAGTCTTATAAATTCGAATAAATGTTCTCTAAAATTTTGATGTATGTTTTGGTTTTTAAAAACTTATTTTGTGAGTTTTTCCCATTGCATATGCTTTATTGAAGCTCAAACACTTCAGCTCATCTTTTCTTAAGCATTTTTTCTTGACCAAAGTCTCCATTGATCTCTTTCCCATTTGTCCCAGTCCTTTGATGCCACTTTCTTGTAATATCAATACAAAATTTAGGAACATTCGCTTTTGATGACTTAACCTGTTCTTCCAAAGAGTAAAGACCATTCTTGTATCTCGTGCTATGAACTTCTTTCCCTTTTGATAGAACTGTATCATGAAGTCTTCACCTTTGTAATTACAACCCAAATGTTCTAGTTAACCATATGAGATAAGATTTCTACCCATATCCAGAATATATATGACCTCATTTAGAATGATTGTTTGAACCATCTGGATTCTTGATCACGATTTTGCCAATTCCTTTAACTTCACACCATGTATTGTTGCCTATGTAGACTCTATTTCCTTAGAACTCCACCAAATCTGTAAGCAGTTCTTTCCTTGGTGTTATGTGAAAGGTACATCCTGAGTCTAGAACCCAATCATCAAAGGAGGCAACCAAACTGACTGTTAGTGCTAGTGATTCTGAGCCAATGATTGCTAGATTTGCTGAATCTTTGTTTTTATTCTGATTTCTCTGGGACAATCAGATTTCCAATGATTTGCATCACCACAAACCCAACATGCTCTAACTTTCTCATTATGTTATTTTTTTTACTATGATCTTCCTCTGCTCTTTGATATGCATTTACCCTTCCTGATTCTTTGCTGTTTCTGTTCTCTGATCTGCCTCTTCCCTCAGTTGTTAACCCTTCTGCAACATTCTTCTTTTTCTGAAACACAACTTTCTGTTTCAAATTAGCTTCCATTGCATATGCTCTTGTTATAACATCATCCATGGTTAACCAGTAGTCCATCCTGATACCAAACTGAAGAGTGTGAACAAGAGTATCAAAAGATGATGGCAGAATAGTAAGAAGTGAGATCGCCTGATCCTCATCATCTATCTTGACATTAAGACTAGACAGATTTGTCTGATTTAAAAAAGGCATCGACATTCTCTTCAATAGACTTATCTTGATCTATTATGAAGCAAGATAATTGCTTCTTTAGATAAATTCTATTAGGTAGAGTCTTAGTTTGATTGTCCCTTTCAAGCGCCTTCCATTGACCATGAGCAGTTTGTTCATGCATGATTTTCTGCAGAACCACATCTGTAATACGTTACCCGAGCAAGCTTCTTGCTCTTTTATCCTTCATAGCCCTAGTAGAACCAACCTTCTTCACCCCTTCTTTGATGTTGCCATCCTTATTTTTTGACCATCTATTGTCACGAAACTCTTAGGTGGATCCTCAATGACTGACAACAAACCATGAATCTCAAACTGTCTAAGAATACGATATTTCCACAGACCAAAATATCATTTTCCATTGAATTTCTCTACTTCAAACTTTCCTGGTGTTGATTCCATTATATTTCTTTTGCTTTATTGATTTGATAACTATCTACTTGGATCTTTTTGCTAGTCGCCATTCTTCTTGATCTCTGATCTTCGAGCATGAGGCTCTAATACCATTTGTAGAAGAAATTTCGGATAATGATTTTCTAAAATCAAACTTGCTCCTTATCATTAGACAATGACTAACTCGTTATCTTGATTGGAATTAGCATAAATTGGAATCCGAAAAACTCGATGTTGAAATTGAGAAAGAAAGAAAGAGATTCGAGAAGAAGAGATGACACAAGCATTTATAGAGTTTTCCTATAACCAGGATGCATCTTTCTTCAAATATTGCTCCTCGAATTTACTAATTTTTCTATGGTGTTTTCTGTTACAAGATCAAGCTTCATCAACTCAAAGAAGAAAAAAGAGTTGACTAAATGGTCAACTCTGTTAACAGATTCTATTACAATGGACCGAGAATATAAATTGGCCAAATAACACTAATAAGATCTCCAACGAGTTTAGCTTCTTCTCCGTAGGTACTCGGACTTGGTTCTAGTCCAACAAGATAATCCAGCTATTTACTTGAAGTATAGAAACGGAGACAACACTTTCAAATTAAGGTATGTTTAATCTAAACATTAATTCTTTTGACACATCGAAAATATAAAATAACATTATTTAGAAAACAAATTCCTTCAATCTTACTAAATAAAAAATACAGTGGTATTAAATGTATATTATTCTATCTATTTATAAACCAACACATGTTTCCATATGTAAGAAAATAAAAAGCTAAATTTAAAGACTACGGAAGAAAAAAGATAGATTAAGACGATCACGATAACATATGTTGTGGTCGTAAATTAAGTTTACTTAATCATTTCATTCTTAATTAAATTACGTGCTGTATTGTCTAGCATGGTGGGTATAAAGATAAATGTTGATGTACATGAACTTTGAAAATTCAAAATACATAAAAGATAATAATAAAATCTTGTTATATATATATTTGCTAACAATTTTATCGATAAATCTCGATACATATCCGAAACTTTAAAGTTTATCGCGTAAATCAAAACTAAACATTTGACAAAACTTACTTCTCCATATATATAAATATGAAGGCTTCATAATTTTTATTGTATTGGTTTCAATATTCTTAGTTTTGTTATATATATTTTGGGTGTTCTCGTACATCTAGATAGATTACACTTTATTATATGTGGTAATTAATAAAGGGTTCAAAAAATAGATTTGATTATAAATCTGTTTTTGTCAATCTAATTGTTTGATAAAAATACAAGTGCTTAAAATAAACTCGTATTAACTACTTTGAGTTAAATTTATATTGAGATGAGTTATATGATTTCTCTCTAGATTTGAGTGGACTCAATGGGTCAATAATATCATGAGAGAAGGCAAGAATTTTACTTCATTTCTTTAATGTCTTCAGTTTGCTCCTCTCCTCTTATGCTTTTTCTAACACTTTACTTTGTTTTCGATTTTTTAAAACAACTAAGATTTTAAAATAATATACCATTTTTATTTGTTAAAGACTGTTAAAAAATAAATGAACAAGTAGGTAGGGATACTTAAACAGTAGAATATCTAGTATTGGAGATTTTTGTCTTAATATACTTTACATAACAAAACACAAGCTTTGACTCTACTTTATTTCTTTGTTTAGTTCAATAACGTTTACAATAATTTCATTTGTTTTGGTTAAATATAGAATACTTGATTCCTCCCATTACCTAGTAAATAGAAAAAGGATAAAGATCCACTATGAGCGTGCACATTGTCATTGCACTGTCTAACTAATGTAGTTTTTTTTTTTTGTCACTAGACTAGTGTAGTCTATCTATTAAGTTTAGCTTTGGTTATTAAGATAGGAAATAAGCAAAATATATTTATGTTTCAAACAATTCTTTTTTTGCAAATTTGCTTGGCTACATATACCCATAATTAACTACGTTTTAAACTCGTCAAAATTTGACCTAAAATTCTTTATAAATTTATAACTATATTAGTCAATAAGTGCTCAACATTTTAATTAATTTTTACTACAGTTTAAACTCTCTAAAAAATTGTGAAACGGGTCTTGGTATAATGACAAGTGGTAAGTCCACTGAAGACAGACACCATCACGCATTCAGAGATCGAGTCATATTACCTATATTATATAGGAATTTAACTAATAGGTCGGCCAGTTGTGACCTGTCCAGTGTTGAAAAAAAAAGCTCTTTAAAAATTTTAAACATTTTTAACCATTAAATCAAAAGATTATTTGGAATTTGACATTATTTTTTAGTATAGTGACATGGTATATATTGGATTTGGAATCATAAAACCAACCCAATTTATTTCATTTCCATATGGCATTTGATCGGTTTGTTTAAAACAATTTTATGTTTGATTTTAAGAATTGTTAAACTCAATTGACATCTATGATCTTGACTAACCTTTTTGTTAAAGTTATATAACTCTCGTTTCCATTGTATTTTGCTTTTTATTTTAATGAAAAGTATTGTTAATTATTGGATTTACTACAAAAGTTCCTGGAGATAACCATTTTTGCAAGCTAATCCTTCGACTGAAAATACCTAAATCAATGTCACCAAGTCAAAAGTTACCCGCAGTATATATAATATGTATATCACTATATACAAGGTTGAGGATTATATTTTGGGGATATACAGGTATATGATGATATACGAATTACAAAATCTATACATGGTAACGGGTTATATTATAGATGATATTTGTTTTGGTGGTATCAACTTAAATTTTTTCAGTTAAACTGCAAAATTTAGGTATCATTGTTAACCATATTTTTCTTAAACCCTCCGGAACTGTAGTGACCAATGATATTATTTAAATAATGGGATAAATTCGAATCAAAAGCAATGATTAACTTGAATCATTCTTTTCTTTTGTTTTTTTTTTGGGTTCAAGAATCATTCATATTTATCTTTGAAAATAGTTACATGGAATACTCCAATTAGATTGCCAAAACCTAAGGGTAAATTGGGAACATCAACGTGACGACAAAGAACACAGCCCTAAAAAAACGGCTCTGGTTCTTGCACGGAAAGAGTACTTCGATTTAACTTGTCTTCCATTAATAAATGTAGCACTAAGACACCATCCAAAGGAATCTTTAATACAAGAAAACTAGGCACTAATAATAATAATATTCAGATTATTTTGTTAGTGACGTGAGGAAAATAATAAATGATTATTACTTTATCAGCACTGATCTTACAATATTTAGTTGACAAGACATACCTTGTTTTAGCACATTGTTAGTGATGGCCCTCAAACAGAGAAATATATACATACTTCTTCACATTTGTCTTGCTATATATTTCTTTTTTATTTTTTTCAATATCGGGACACAATAGACCGGTCCATTAGCTAAATTCCTACATATGTAGATGGTGTGACTCGATTCCTGAATATACATACTTCTTTACATTTGTTTTGCTATATATTTCTTTAAAATTTAATCTATACTTTCAGTTCTATTAAACTTAGATTTTTGTATGAATATTATGGTTTGAGTTTTTGAAAACGGTCATAACTTCTGACAAAACAAAAATGTAGTTATTGGCGAAGTGTTTCATACAGAAGAAAACAATATTTCATGTGGACAAACTATAATCCTAATTGCAGCTGTGTAGTGCTTGTGCGCCAATATTAATGTTAAAAAGTGTCGAAAATTGTTCAATGATCATATTTTGGATGTAATAATGGCAAGCCATTGTGTTCGAGGATGGTTGTTGCGTTTTTGACTAGTACATATTCTTAAAAATTATAGAAATTATAGAATACAACTTGATTCAATTCTATATAAATAAGACATATTTGCTTAGATTCACTTATCCATATTTTGTGAAATTACTGTGTATTTTTCAAATCCAATATAGAACACAAAGAATTATGAAGAATTGCTCTCTTTATTGTTTTAGGAAACTCACTCAAAAACTAAAGACATAGCATTTTAAGCTCTTAGGTTATACCATACTTTTATTAAGATAAATAGGTTAAGTGTGAGTCAAGGAAGCTCTACTTGAGCT
>OVBA01008371.1:0-12636 GCA_900406435.1 Lepidium aucheri
CAGCGGTGTATTCGCAGATGAAAAATCCAGAAATAGCGGAAAGTAAAATACTGAAACAAAAGATTAGAACCCAACATATTTTGTAAAATAAATGAATCGATTTTTAGAGAGAAAAATTTGAAAGGATGTAGAAAAATTTGAGTGATGAAAATGGGTTAAAGATGAGTGTATTTATAGATCGANCAGTAAATATACCCGTTAGAATTTTTTTTTTCTTTTTTTTCTTTTTTTTTTCAAAATTGTTAAAAAATTATATAAACAAATTATCAATGTTATTAATAATATAATATTCATAATATAAACACACAATTAAATATGGTGCAATAACAATGAATTATATTATTTATCTTCTAGACAAATTTATTTTCATTTATTTATCTACAGGATAAATATATCTTTATTTATTTGTCAGCATGACAAATTTATTTTTATTTATTCTTCTACTGAACAAATTTGTTTTGATTTGTTCTTCTGGAACAAATTTTATTATATGTTTTCAAAACATTTTTATTTTAATCGTTTTTCTGGAATATTTTCTAAATGTCTTCTAGACATTTTAATTTATTATTGTTCTTCTGGAACAATTTTTAAGTATCTGCTGGACATTAAATTTATTATTGTTCATCTGGAACAATTTTTAAGTGTCTGCTGGATATTAAATTTAAAATATATGAGGAACAAGTCATCCACACGGTATATTAGCATTATAACAGCATAAGTGTTAAATTGAAATATGTAGTATATATAAATGGGTGCGAGTTACTTAGTATAACAAAAGTATAAAGATAAAACTAACAAAATTTAAATTTTATCTTTTTCTGGTACATGGCTAATCGTGCTGATAACGTGTTATAAAATAACTTATTTAATATTTTATATGTAAGAAATAAAGAATGGAGCAAGCACGTAGGTTAAAAGATAGTGATAATAATTCACTAGGAGAGAAGAGAGTTGCAATAAGTCAATTGACTTCTTTTATTGAGGGAAAGGTGGGAAGAGAGAGAAGTGTAAGAAGCAATGATGTCTTGACTTCTATTATTATTAACTTGTGTGTTTCTTCGTTCGTTTCATCTTATCTCTATTTATAGACAAAATGAGGAGGTGAAGTATAAGATATTTACAATAAGTAATTATAATACCTATAAACCTATATACCTATAGTATATATTTTTATATTTATAACAATTATATAAATGTTTGTGTAGGCCTAATTTAGGCTCCAAGACTACCTCAACCGATGAGTGGACATTTGTACCGTAAAATTTGTAGAATTGGATATCCACTGGTGAAGATAGAACATCTAAAACTTCAAATTTGTGGGATTGGATTCAATGGCGGATATAGAATACTTGTAAGGAAATATGATATATATATTTTGTAAAGATACGATTTTCTTGTACTAGGTCAATAGGTCATTGCATAAATACTGACTTGAGCAAATAATTAACGTATCTTTTTTCACAATATTTCATGGTATCAAAGCAAGGTTTTTACTGTCGATTCTTCTTGATTCACCAATACCTGTCGTTGACCCTGCTATTTTCACACATGTGCCCGTTATTGAGAATGCTTCTCCATTGATGCCGCCTCCCTCAGACCTACCATAGCTAGGCAAGGGTCAACAACAACGCAAGACTTCAGTCCTTCTAAAGGATTCTGTAACTAGTGACGTCAATACTACACCTTCCGCACCTCTCACACCCGCTACAACAACAACCCAAATCAAAGGACCTGCACTATGGTTTCTGGTAAGTCCACTCAGTATCCCATTACTAAACATGTCTCTGACAGTGATTTTTCAGATATGCATAAGATCTTTATGGAAGCAATTGTCAACGGCAAAGAACCAAGAAATTGTTGGCCCGATAAAATTTGATACTTAAAACAATTTAAAAATATGACGCCCTAATTCTTTTTTCCTACTAGACCTAAATAATAAACCAAAAATATTTTTAATTTAAGTATATTAGAGTTTTTCCAAATGTCAAAACCTACTAATATATTAAAACAGAAAAAAGAACCAAATGAAAGACATTTTGATAATCAATAATTTTTCTATAATTTTTGTTACAAAAATGGTTTTAGTTGCTCTAATAATTGTACAATAAATGCTTTGGTAATATAGAATTTTATAACGTTTCGTATTTTTGTATAAACAGTTATAAAGTATCAAAAAAACAAATAAAAGGAATTGTGAATCTTTTTAATTAGTATATGAAATGTGGAGACAAAGAAGTGTTTGAGAATACTAAGTTATTAAGCAACATCGTTGAAAATTATGCAATTTGCTGCAAAAAATTAATAGACTATAAGTAGGGTATACAAGTGTTGAAAATTGAAATGAAGGTGTAAAAAATCGTGGAAAAAATAATTGATGAAGTTTTTAGAGGTATTGTAGTGATAGACAAAACAACAATTAGATTATTTTTAGTTATATAGTTTAACAAATAATTAAATATAAATAATAATAAATAAAATTAAAATAAATCAGTTTAGAATATACAAAAAATAAAAGAACAAGGAAAATAAAAATATAAAAAGAAATCAATAAAATTAAAACTACAATAATAAAATAACTACAATTTTTTAGATAGAAGAAAAAGAAAAATCTCTTAATAAAAAAAGGAATAGTGTATGTGAGGTGGCATAAATATCTCTTAAAACCGAGGGCGTCAAACTAAAAATAATTAATTGATATGTAGTGGGATTCATGTGGTACCAGTGACAAAAAAAATTTTTTAAAGAAAAAATCTAAGTGAGGGGTTGAACTTGTGCCATATTTTACTCTATGAGCCACTAGACTATGTTAAACTTATATTAATGTGATGCCCTAAATTTCATTTATAGACTTTGCTGTCTAAAATCCTTGCTTGCTAGCCTTTAGCCTAGGGCTGGTCCTACCGCTTTGATCAAAGAGTGGCGAGATGCAATAAGTTTCGAAATCACAGCACTTGAGGATAATGAAACTTGGAATATTACAACATTACCACCAAGAAAGAGAGCTATAAGGAGTAAATGGATTTACAAACTAATGTATAGTTCTGATGGAACGCTGGAAAGGAATAAATCTTGGCTGCTTGCACTTGGCAATAGTCAAGAAAAAGGACAAATTATACAGAGACTTTTGGGCCAATTGCAAAGCTCACTACAATATGTTTCTTTCTAGCAGTTGCCGCAACTAAGGATTGGGAGATAAACCACATGGATGTACATAATGCATTTTTTTATGGTGATCTCGAAGAGGAGATTTACATGCGAATGCCACCAGGTTTTTAATCGACCAAACTAGATCAAATATGTCGTCTGTGTAAGTCCTTACATGGTTTACGTCAAACTCCAAAATATTGGTTTGCAAAAAATAATTGATGAAGTTTTTAGAGGCATTTTGATGATAGACAAAACAACAATTAGTTTATTTTTAGTTATATAGTTTAACAAATAATTAAATATAAATAATAATAAGTAAAATTAAAATAAATCAGTTTAGAGTATACAAAAAATAAAAGAACAAAGAAAATAAAAATATAAAAATAAATCAATAAAATTAAAACTATAATAATAAAATAACTACAATTTTTTAGATAGAAGAGAAAAAAGAGTCTCTTCATAAAAGAAAAGGAATATAGTATGTGAGGTGGCATAAAACATTTCTCAAGACTGAAGTCATCAAACTAAAAATAATTAATAGATGTATAGTGAGATTTATGTGGTACCAGTGACAAAAAAAATTAAAAAAGAAAAAATCTAAGTGGAGGGGTTCGAACTTGTGTCATATCTCACTCTATGAGCCACTAGACTATTTTAAACTTATGTTAATGTGTTGCCCTAAATTTCATTTATAGACTATGCTGCCTAAAACCCTTGCTTGCTGGCCTCTAGCCCATGGCCGATCATGCCACTTTTATCAAAGAGTGGCGAGATGCAATGGGTTTCGAAATCACAACACTTGAGGATAATGAAACTTGGAAGATTACAACATTACCACCAAGAAAGAGAGCTATAGGGCGTAAATGGATTTACAAACTAAAGTATAATTCCGATGGAACGTTGGAAAGGAATAAAGCTCGGCTGCTTGTACTTGGCAATAGTCAAGAAAAAGACACAATTTATATAGAGACTTTTGGGCCAGTTGCAAAGCTCACTACAGTATGTTTCTTTCTAGCAGTTGCTGCGAGTAAGGATTGGGAGGTAAACCAGATGGATGTACATAATGCATTCCTTCATGGTGATCTCGAAGAGGAGGTTTACATGAGAATGCCACCAAGTTTTCAATCGATAAAACTAGATAAAATATGTCGTCTGTGTAAGTCCCTATACGGTTTACGTCAAGATCCAAGATATTGGTTTGCAAAAGTCCCAGCAGATCTTAAAGGTTATGGATTCAAGCAAAGTATCCCGATTACTCTCTTTTTCCTATATTCGTGATAGCAAAATTATACATGTCTTGGTGTGTGTAGATGACTTTGTCATTGCTGGGAATAACTTATAGGCCATTTAACAATTCAAAACTTATATGAATCAGTGTTTTCATATGAAGGATTTAGGAAAATTGAAATACTTCTTGGGCATCAAAGTAACCCGCATAAAAGATGGTATATGTCTCTCACAAAAGAAATATATTCTTGATATCATTGCAAAAGTAGGTTTGACAAACGCCAAGACAGTTGGTGTTCCTGTCGAGTCGAATCATAAGTTGGCTACGACAAAATTGTTCCTCTTAAAGACCCGCAAGAATAGATGCTTGTTTGGATGACTTGTGTACCTGTCTATTAGAAGACCAGAATTGGCTTATGTTGTTCATTTGTTAACATAATTTATGTAGTCACCACTAGTATATCAATGGGAAGCAGCTCTTCGAGTTGTTCGTTATTTAAAAGGCAGTCCAGCTCAAGGAATACTCTTGCAATCAGACAGTTCACTTCAACTCACAGCTTATTATGATTTCTAGATTGGTCTACTTGTCCACTCACACGTCGATTCCTTAGTGCATTTGTTGTCTTCCTTGGTTCTTCTCCTATTGCTTGGAAAACAAAAAAGTAGCAAATAGTCTCCAATTCTTCTGGAAAGGCCGAATATATAAGTATGGCCTTCTCGTTACACGAGCTTAAATGGTTGAAGCAACATCTAATTACATTTGGTTTCAATCAAAGAACACCGGTGAAACTCTTTTGTGATAGTCAAACTGCACTCCATATAGCATCAAATCTGGTTTTCATGAGCACTTAAGCAGACATAACATATAGAAAATCACATTACCATCAAGTTAGAGATGTAGTTCAAGACACGCTTATAAGCATGGAGCACATTACAAACAAGTAGCTGATATCTTTACTAAAGCTCTCACCAAACCAATTTTTGATCACTTATTACGCAAGTTAGGTGTTAGGAATTTTCCACCACCAACTTGAGGGGACGAGGTATAAGAAAATATGATATATATTTTGGAAAGATACTATTCTCTCATACTAGATCAATATGTCATTATATAAATATTGGCTTGAGTAAACAATAATATCATAACAATATTTGAATACTAAAACATGAAATTCATGTTTAGCCCCCCCCCCCNATTTATGAAAATAGATATCGACGAATGTGTGAATTCTAATATTATGGTTTGTGTAGGCTTAACTCACCTTTCAAAATTAGCTTATTCGAGAATAACCATAATTTACATATTAACTAAAAAGCACAAATCTAACCGATATGATAAAAAATAGAAAGAAGTGAATTCATATTGACCTTTATATAGGTATTATTTCATTGAACAACAAATCGACCATTTGAAGATACAGTCGATGTGAGCAAGTTTTACCCACTTAATTGAAAACAATTGGCATCCATTGTTTCCCACCTCCACTCCAAAGTTTTAAAGAGTAGAAAAAAAGTTAAAACACTTCAATTTCACCCTAACAGACAATCTAATAATCATTACAATAACAGTAAAAAAAGAAAAAAATATTTCAATATTACAATTTTCAAGAAAAATTATGAACATAATGACATCAAGATAATAAAACTTTCAGGCACCAGATCGAAAGTGAAAATTTTAAGTAAGAAGGATTCAAAAACATTGTTTTGTTTCTTTGTTTGTTTATCTTTTATAGGTCACGAACGTGAAATAATGCGTGTGTAAAGGAACTCGTTCCACGTGTCAGGTAAACCGGGAAGACACCAATGGATACAATCAGCATAAGTATTGGGATCAGCTTGTTGCTCCGTCGTCAACATTTTGCCTTGTCGGATTGTATGAACCGAAGTATGAGCATCTTTCCGGTATTCAGAGAGTCTCGTTATGTTGAGAAAATAAACCGGTATTTTCAGAGAATGCGTGACGTTTTCTGCTACTGAAAACAGCCTGTAGTCTGTTCCTACACTGAAAGGCATTGATATGTTTAGGATTGGTGTTGTCTCCAATGCACATTTTATCCCATCTGGATTCTCCCAATCTAAGCTCCTATAATCAAAATATTACAAGAATTAATAATTAGATTTTGTCAATCAAAAACACATACGATTAAAAGTAGTCGTTACACCAACACTATAAAATAAGAGATTTATATTTTTTAGCTAATGTTGTATATTATGTGGGCTGTTCAAAGGACAACGACTTGTTATCTCTTTTTTCTGGTAGTTGCTTCGTTAACAAGTTGCGTAATAAACTAACAAAAAGTGACGTAATATTATATTGTACCAAACTATATACTTTAATTAAAATTGTTATTATACGAAAACCCGAATTGTAATATACTAAGTTTGACTAAACTTACTTGATGTGAAGAGGAGACATGCTTGCAAAGAAAACAGTGGTACGTGCAGGATCAATATTACGATCAACCCAATCTCCCCAAGTCTTTAATACTCTTCTATAAGCTACTGGCCGTTCGATCTCTTCGTACTCTGTGTCTCCGTTATCGAACGATCCACGTCTGTTTTCAACAATCTCAATTCAGAAACAGTTTTGTAAACTTAGATAGATGAACAGAGAGATCATATTGTAGTAGACTTACAGGATTTTCATTTGGAATGTGTTCATCCACCAAATGTAAGTGTTGAAAACAAGAAAGTCAACGTTTTTCCAGTTGACTCCATGTTTTTCAATGGACTCAGGCATTATTATACGGTTAAGTATACTATGCATATTTGGATCATCCGAATTTGATTCCACCAAAAATGGCGCCCAATAAAACTCCACTGTCGCATTATAGTCCTTTAAAAGACATTAAATACTACTGTAATTACTTGTCGATAAAATCCACACTTAACCTAACTACTCTCAAAATCAGCAACTCCACTAAGTATATTAAATGTTTTATTAAAATGATCGAAACTTATTAATTAGTCAATCCAGATTACCTCAACTCGGAAGACGGAGAGAGAACCGGTTTTGTTCAAGCTCTTTCGACCGGGAGGAACCACTGATTGAACCAGACAAACCATTGATTCCCATTGGTTCCGGTTTAGGGAATCTCCAACGAACATCATTCTCTTGTTTCTTAGCTTCTCCAACAGCAATTTCCCTTTAAACCTTCACCAAATTGAATAAATAATTAGATTAAACAGAACAAAACCAACCCTAAGAATCAATCGTAAAAAACTAGAGATTTTCCGGTTTACTTTGGTAAAGAACAGTCTCGTGGTTGCCATCTCCAATTCTGATACAGAGAATCTCTTCTTCCATTTCTCATGCAAGTCACTTGCGCTGTCAAGAACTCACATTGATCCTCTTTATAAAAAGGATGCGTCTCATTATCGAAAACCCATTCTCCGGTGAACAAATCACACTCTTCCGGTGGCAAATCCACGTCATCTTCTTCCTCTGTCACAGCAAAAATCTCAACTTTCTTCACTTCCTCTGTTTTCGATACATCTTTCACTGAATCCTGATCTGTTTCAGGGTTTGTCACCGATTCCTGAATCGGGTCTGCGTTTCCCGCGGAATCTTGAACTGAGTCTGACCTCTTGATCGATTCTTGTACCGGAAGTGTCGTAATCTCTGTGATCGGTTTCGTCTCTTCGGAGAAGTCGTTAGGTTTCGAGGTGGAGAAAGGAAACTCAGCGATGGATTTGACGTCTTCATTATACATGAAGATCCCAAAGAGGAAAACAGAGAAGACGACAACGAAGATTGAGAGATTACTGTTCTTCCTCTGTTTCATTGTTACTCCTGTTTCGAACAATGGAAATTTTCTTCTCCAAGGTTGCATTTGATTTTATATATAGAGAAGAATAAAAAAACCCAAAATGAAAGAACAAACCAAAAAAAGATAATAAAAAAAAAGTCTCTCGGAGGAACTCTAAAACGTCAGTATGTTTGTGAGAGATGTGAGAAAGATCGAAGGAAATATAAGAGCAACGAAGAATGGATAATAATAACTACAATTAAAAAATTGAAATTGTTTGACGTTAATTAATAGTTTGGTGAGGTGGGTAATTCTTGAACTGGTTTTCAAAGGCTTTTCAGGTGAAGAAGAAATTTTAAAAAAAAAGAAAATATAAGTTGATATCTCTATCGTATTCATTTTCCTTTTAGTTTAACTAATGTAATTTGAAGTTGCTGTTATAGCAAAACAGAGTTTGGAGAGAAGAGTGGATTCAAAGATTCTAAAGATTGTCGCAATCCTCACCTAAAGAAAGGGACCGTAGAAATAACAATTGTGTAAGCAGCATATATATATATATATATATATATATATATATATATTCAAGTATGAATTATAAACGTATTGGTTTTTTGTTCTTTTCTTTAAAGTGTATTGTGAAAATAGATAGGATTCTTAAATTGAAGGTACTAGGGCACTATGCATTAAAAACATCCTTGGCCTTATAAGGTTGTTTTAGGGTGTATGTGTCGACGACAATCAAACAGTCGGAACCTAGAGTTTCGAGTTCAAATTCCGTTTGAAATTTAGAGCACTATGTTTAGGTTAATCGATTCTTAACTTGTCAAGATGATGCAGATCCGACACTTTCAAATTTAGATATTTAACATTATATATATGTATCTGACACATTTTCATATTCCTAAAATTAGTAGGGTTAGGTTTGTCCGAATCACTCTAAATAAAACTTTTGTGGGTTTAAGGTTTTAAGTAGGCCTGGTCGGATATCCAGTATTTTTTTATACCTGGTTTCGGATTCGGATCCGGATTCGGATCTGGATCCGGACTTTACAGATATTCGGGATTCAATGTCCACATGTATTCGGATCCGGATCAGCGGATATCCAGATCCGAGACATTTTACATTAAATAAATTTTTATTAAAAAACAATATCATATTTCTAACTAAAAATGATTAAAAAAATTAGTATGTAGATTTATAGTATTAAAACTATAAAAATTCTAAATTTCTTTTACAAAATATCAAAATAATTTAATTTTTTATAATTTAGATTAACATATCACTATAATCTTAGAATAAAAATATATTTTATGTTAAATTGCAACATTAAAATCTAAAAGTTTTATATAGTTCATGATACAAAAATTTAAAATGAACTTATATATTACCAAATTTAATATTATTTATAGAAGTAATGCATATTGTAAAAATAATACACTATATTTTTTAAATCGGGTCGGATCCGTAAATTTTATCCGTGCATCCGGTATACTCGGAATTTCAGGACGGATAACGAATCGGATCTCAGATCCCGGATAATATGCCCAGAGCTAGTTTTAAGTCTCCATCTTTATATATTTTGATAATACTAAGTATTTAGTTTATGTAAAAATTCATATATGAATTAAGACTCAAGAAAAAAAATACATTTATGAATAACGATTGATCAAAGACTAATTAGTTTAAAGCAATCAGTATCTTACATCCAAAGTAGTTCTAGTATCTGTTATTTCTTAGTATGTGTTTGTTGATACATTCATAAAATCTTGTTTTTGGTTTTATGATAAACACAATTTACTTCCTTTAAACACCAATCGAAGAATAGATTAGAGCACCAAACTATCGTTAGCTTTGGGATTAGAACTAATAATCTTTCGTTTTCTGTAACAATCAAGTTTCCATCGCATGTTGAGAGTGAAACATCCGTGTTCGTTAAGTGAAAATAAAATAAATATAGTTTATATATTCCAATCGCAAAAAATTAAAGGAATATTAAAAAGACAGGTCAAAAACTCAAAGAGTGATATATGAAGCTTTATGTTTGAGAAAAGTAAAAGCTAAGGAATCTCATAAACACATACGGATTACATATATACACATATACGACACCAACCATTACCAATCATCCTCATTTTATTTGCATCAACTTCTTCATATACATATATATATATATATATATTTATTTATTTTCTTGGCAGATTTTGTGCACTTTAATACGACTCCACTTGGCTTTAGTGGTTAGTTCAATTTTTGAATCTTTTTGCTTTGAATCAAAGCCAAAGGAACCCAAACCTTTTCGTATTTTGTTTGTGTGAGTCAATGATACAAATCAGATTATATACGTAACTCTTTTTAATCTATTCATCGAGTGAACTTGCTTGAAGTTCACCTCGTGCAGATTTGATGTTTCTGAGGCACAGGTGCGCCATACTTTCATATTTAAATTATATAACGAAAGTGAAATCCAATTATCTGACGAATATGAGACATTTAAGTTTGAAAGACTAAAATCTCTAAAATGATATTAGTGGAGACTCCACATAATCCAAATAAATTTAGAATCGACTAATTCAGAAACAATGCTTCAAATTTCTTATGATAATGACGTCAGATTTTCTGCGAATTAACGTTTTCAGATCTCATTCATCTGCAACATTTACATTTCATTGTTGTATATTGGCACTTGAGAAGGCAACAATAGAACATAAATTCGCTATCATAGTTTTTGTTGCGCTATACTGGTATCTGAATTTCGGTCATGTTTTGAAACATGAGTCTTTCAGTTGTGATGTGAATAATGGGAAGAGAGAAAATAAGTAACGTATAGAATGTTGGATAAGCTTCAATAGCTTGGAGCTTAAGACATCTCTAAAAAAGGAAATCTAGAGATAAGATAAGCTCAAAGAAGATATCTCTAAAAAAGGAAGTTTAGAGATAAGATATGCTCAAAGAAGATTCTAGTTAGATTTAGATAAGGATGAATCTATTAGGATAAGATTAGGGTTTTAGAGAATTTAATGGAGCAAGTTCTCTATAAATACTCATAGAAATCAAGTTTGTGATTTCATGAGTTGAGAGCAATTTAAACTTGATTGTTGTTTAGTTTTGAGAAGCTTCTAAGCAATAATAAGAGAGTTTACACAAAATATTGTTCTTATCACTTTATTTGGTATCAGAGCTTAAGGTTCGAAGCTTTGGATGTGTGAAATCGTGATTAGCTTAATCACAAACAATAGGAGATGACGTGAAATCTGTGAAGAAAGATTCAGTCCCATCTTCGGTATTGTGTCCGATGCTATCATCCACAAATTACACGGTGTGGGCGATGAAGATGAAGGTGGTTCTTCAAGTGCATAAAGTCTGGGATACAATCGATGTTGGCTCAAATTTAGAAGAAAAAAGTCACTTAGCCACATCACTATTATTCCAATCTATTCTAGAAAATTTGATCTTGCAAATTGGAGAACCAAACTCACCTAAAGGCTTATGGGAAGCAATCAAGGCAATGAATCTCAGAGCAGAAAGAGCAAAGAAGCAAGGCTACAAACTCTCATGTTCGAGTTTGATAGATTACGAATGAAAGAGACCGAAGACATTGATGCTTTTTCAGGAAGGATGAAGGAAATTGCATCAAAAGCTGCAACTCTAGGTCAAACACTCGAAGAACCTAAATTAGTAAAGAAGTTTCTCAATGGTTTACCGAGAAACAAGTTTATACACATGACAGCCTCATTAGAACAAGTATTAGATTTGAACAAGACTGGTTTCAAGGACATTGTACGGAGACTAAAAGCCTACGAAGAGAGAATTGCGGACGAAGAAAGCAAGGACGAGTCTCAATACAATCTCATGTATTCGAATACCGAGAATGATAGTTCAAGAGGGCAAAGAAATAATCAAGGAAAGGGTAGAGCTGGTTCGAACTCGAAAGAGAAAAACAAAGATAAAAAGGATCGGTCTAATATCATATGCTTTCGGTGTGATAAAAAAGGACACTTTGCTTCCGTATGTCCTGAAAGAAAGAAGAAGATGGAAGAAATTAACAAAGTAGAAGAAGAAGTCGAATCCGAAGCAGACGAATAAGAGGAGAAAATTTATATGCATGAAGTCATATACCTCAATGAAGAGAATGTTGATCCGAAGAAGTATCAAAACAAAGACAAAGAAGAAGGGTTTTGGTACTTGGATAACGGTGCTAGTAACCATATGACTGGAGAGAAAAAGTTTTTCTCTGAGATAAACACAAGGATCAAAGGGAACATCAAGTTTGGTGATGGCTCATGTGTTAAAATCGAAGGAAAATGATCAATACTTTTCCAAGCAAAGAATGGAGAGCAAAAACTCATGACCGATATTTACTTCATCCCCGAGCTAAAGAGCAATATACTGAGTCTAGGACAAGCTACCAAAGCTGGGTGTAAAATCATAATGGAACAAGACTTTTTGGCAATGTATAATCCAAGTGGAAGGTTACTACTTAGGGTTACTAGATCATCAAACAGATTGTATAAG
>OVBA01008372.1:549-12635 GCA_900406435.1 Lepidium aucheri
AAAAAAAAAAAAAAAATAAAGGATTGGAAAAAATATATGTGGATTGTAAATTTATGTCTAAAAACATCATATTATTTATTATACCGTTTGAAACAAAATTTAAACTTTAAATAAAATACGTAATTTTAGATCTTTTTATTTTTTATCTTATAAATAATATATATACAATATAATTTATTATAAAACCGTCTAATTTGTCTAAAATTGTCTAAATTTTTTAGGGGCTATGCAAAAAAACATTGTCTACCACCTAGCATTTTTTTGTTTTTGCCATCCAAATGATTTATATTTCATTTCCAATATTAATGTTTACAACTTTCCGGAGAAAACCCGGACAATAGGGAAAGATATCCTAGTGGTGTGGAATAGGAACTATTGTTGTAGCTAACAAATCATCACATTAATTCTATAATCTAGATGTATGAGTGAACTGAATATTCACCACCTAACGATTTTTTAAACACTGATTATCACTCATTATTGCAACTTTTTTTTTATATAAAAGTTTTTACCATGTTCTTTATATAGATTTTCTTTTGGGCTAGATCCGTTTTCATACCAAAAACATATAGATTTTCTTATTATTAAAAAAACACTTTAAGACAAGACAGAGATATTTGACCAAAAACATAAAAGACAAAAGGAGATAATTACCTTGAAATAATCAAGTTTGTTTTGTTCAATTCCAGATAGTTTTTTCACAAGGATTTTGCAGTTGACTCAATTTAATGTAAAACAAATTGATAGGGAGATCTTCCATTGGCTACAAAATTTAATGTAATTTAGATGAAAATTTAGGACATCTCGATCAAATAAATTTAATGGAATAACAAAAATGATATAGATCTCTGGCCAATGGTATGATGTTTATTTGTAGTAAGTCGTAGTCGTAGGGTTACGTCGTAATCATATAAGAAAGAATCAATTTTTATTGCAGTCATGGCAAATTTATATATAACATATGTTTAACGTCTACATTAATTAAATTATGAAGTCTGCCGAATTTTTTTTTTTTGGCAATACCCGAAAAAAATCCAGTAATGTATAGCAAACATATTAAGTATAAGAGCGTGTTAATTAATGGGAGTTGGGATTTTAAAGAAATTTCAAAAAGGTTAGATTTCATAGTTTTGGGCATTCGGTTCTTTGGTTTAATTCGGTCGATTTTTTTGGGTTTCGGTTATTTTGATTATGAAAAAGTGGTAACTAATGGTGCCGACAAATTTTTTGTTTAGATTGGTTCCGGTTCTTTCGGTTCTAGAAATGTGGTAACCAATAAGTACCTGTTAAAATTCGGTTCGGTTTTGGTTCAGTTTTGGTCCTAAAAAGTAAAACTGAATTAAGTAGTCCTACTATAATATTGGTTCGGTTCCGAATTGTTACTTTTATAAAAAAAAGTAACCAAAAGTAAAAAAATACCCAGAAAATAACCAAAGCATTTTAATACTAACTTGTTTTAGTTTCTATTTGATAATTTTGGTTCTTGGAACCAAACCGAAGCGAACCAAAAATTGAAGTTACTTAAAAACAGGAACCGAAAGGTTCTTTCCTATAATTAAAACCAAACTAAACCGAACTGAGAACCAGAGTTACCTAAAAACTGGAACTGAACAGTTCTTTTTTAGGAATCGATACTGAACCAAACCAAATTTCTCGGGCAGTTCGGTTTGGTTATTTAGTTTCGGTTATTTTACCCAGGTTTAGTTACTAATAAAGTATAACATTTTTTGTTATTGGTTGTAGGATGTTTTGATTTTATAGTAGAGAAATATATTATTTTTACAACAATAATTCTATTTCTCAAAATGACGATATGAAAAGTTGTTCTGACTAAAGCACATAAACATTTAGCTTACATTGATATCTTGAACCTACTCTGTTAAGTTATAAAATGTTTGCTACATGTTATGCTAATTAGGGTAATTGCGATCTCAACTTCTGAGTATTGACTTTTATTCATACCTAATCTAGCAAATCTATGCTCAAAAGGTTTTAATATTTCGAAAGAGTAGTATTTGCATGGCAAGATAATTAAACGTCAGAGATCATATACCTTTTATTTTGTCAACGAGAATTACATCAAGGATGATCAAAAACAACTTCCTTTTTTTTTGCTTTATACCACGTTTATGTAAATTTGAACCTTTAATACATCAACGATTATAACTAACTATATTATGTTTTCTTTTCAATGTGTTGATACCAAGCCTCGAATAACTTAGTCCAATATCTCCAACTCGACCTGATAGGCTGTAAGCTGAAACCGGGTCAACTAAACGGATTATAATTCGAATTCTTTTAGTTGGTGATGTGGTACGAATGAAGCTGGACCGAAAGAATAGAGATCGAGGTGGTTGTTCGGCACGAGAAAAAGGGAGAAAGAGGTGGAGAAACGGGTGATGCATGCAAGCTATATAAGCAAGAAAAAAAATTAAGAAAATGAGAAGAAAAAAAAACCTAGAAAGAGACTTAGACTAAATCTGATAATCTCGTGTTGTAACTTGTTTTGTATTCACTCGATTTAAAATTAATAAAGTTCATTTATGATCTCTCACACTCTGTATTTGTTAATTCGTACGTATCTATATTTGGATTGATCGATCTAGTATAGTTACAATTAGAAGTTGAGTAAAGATAACAGATAGTGGTCTGTAAATTTATATAATTTGTAATTAGATATTTTTCGTTGGTTATATCTTGATAGTATCGTTTTCCAACCAACTCGAGCTAATTCTTTTAGTCTTTCTAATAAAGAACATTCCTGAGCAAATTAGCAACCATATCGCATAAACTCTCATTTAAAACAGTTGTTTAGAAGAGTTTATCCGACATATATTAAAAGAAAATTGAAGGGTTTTTGTATGGGTCAAGAGATTTCTTGTAAGAATTGGCAAAGGAAATGTGATATTTAGGTCAAAATATGAAGCGTACAGTAGAAAGTTAAAAAAAAAAACAGATATAACAGCTATACCAAACAATTGTATGCCTATTTCTCCACGTTATGCTTATATTATGCATTATTTTTGGGGCTATTATATGCTTACTTCATCACGTTAATCTTATACTATTATTGTATTTTTCTATTGAGGTTTTCGTGTAGACCACTATTATTATTGAATTCGTGTCCACATTTTTGTACCAATGAATATATTTTATTGTCTTATCAGCTACGTACTTACAAAATTACTAATCACTATATTTGCCCATGTTTCAGAGAATATACGTATAAATTTTGTTTTTTTTTGTCAAGGCTTTTATACATATATACTTATGTTATGTAATGATATGAGACATATACTTATGTTTCTGTTGTTTAATTCGTTTATTTCTCTTATTTTTCTCCTACAACATTTTTAAGGAAAAAATCTAGTCTTATCGTTTTTTTATATTAAAAAACATAGATATTTTAACACGTTAAGTATGTGATTAGTTCTGAACATTTGTTTTGGGTTTGATTGAACCTACAGAGTAAGTAAACACATAGGGTTGGTTAATACAAGAAAATTTACATTGTTACAAACATAATTACTATAAATAACCAAGTAGATTTTTACTATAGATATATATATAATCCTCATTAATTTCTCAAAACAAAAATATGACAGTTTTCGAGAACTGGTGATAGTATTATAGAATTAATTGAATATCGTTATTAAGATAGCTACGAGCTCGGTTTAACACGATGTGGACATCACCCGCAGTTATATGCATTTTCCTTTGTACATTATTCTTAACAGATGTTATAAACACCATGTGTTTTTGTCTATACTTATGTCCAATCTCGTAAAACGAGTTAAACTAAACCCAAATTATTATGTTATCACTAGAAAATAGCGATTTTTAAGTACCTTAAGCCCCAAGAAATAGATGTATAGAACATAAAATGAGATAGAAAATTAGAGAAATGTTTTAGCACAACTTCCTCTTACCTACCATTTTACTTTTAGGTTAATACATTACATCAAGATATACAAAACCCAAAAAGCCATAGTTAGATACTTAGAGATTACCAACTATCTTGACCATTTCGTATCTCTTTCTTTCTACTATAAAAATATCTCCTTACATAGCCTAAACTCATTCGTGTTATATCTTCTTTGTGGGGGTATGAGCTATAAAACCCATATAAATTGATAAGACTACGAAACACGCAAAGAAAAATGTCTGGCTTCCTCGCGAAATTATCTCCGGTCAAACGTGTAGAGGGCAACAATGATCTTCCTCTGTTTTATGTAAACCAGACTTCCATGGAGCCTCAGAGAAGTCCGAGAGTCACTGCCACACTCGCCGAGCTTCTTATGATTGTGGAGGATGCAAGAAATGACCAAAGTACACCTCGCAGGGCTTTGGAAATGGCCTCACCTAACACTTCTCCAGCATCTTCTATTAATTCATGGACCTCGGCTCCAGTTTCTTCCATATCATCTTCTCCCTTTGTTCTTTCTTTCAACGACCTCACTTACAGCGTGAAGATCCACAAGAAGTTAAATCCCTTGGCTTGCTGCGGGAAGTCACAAAATGGTTCCTCGGTGAACACTAAGATACTACTGAATGGAATATCAGGTGAAGCCCATGAAGGGGAGATGATGGCGGTTCTTGGAGCTAGTGGGTCCGGTAAATCGACACTTATTGATGCATTAGCCAACCGGATCGCCAAAGATAGCCTCAGAGGCTCTATCACTTTAAACGGGGAAGTTCTTGAATCCAGACTTCAGAAAGTCATATCGGCTTACGTGATGCAAGACGACCTTCTTTTTCCAATGCTTACTGTAGAGGAAACTTTAATGTTCTCTGCAGAGTTTAGGCTCCCTCGTTCACTCTCCAAGAAGAAGAAGAAAGCAAGAGTTCAGGCTCTGATTGATCAACTGGGCCTAAGGAGCGCTGCAAAAACTGTGATTGGTGATGAAGGCCATAGAGGCGTGTCTGGAGGAGAAAGGAGACGGGTTTCAATTGGAATCGACATAATCCATGACCCGATTATCCTCTTTCTGGACGAGCCAACCTCGGGGCTTGACTCTACTAGCGCCTACATGGTTATCAAAGTGCTTCAGAGAATCGCACAGAGTGGCAGCATAGTTATTATGTCGATCCATCAGCCTAGTTACAGAATCATGGGTTTGCTAGATCGGTTAATCTTCCTTTCCAGGGGGAACACGGTTTACAGCGGGTCACCAACACATCTCCCTCAGTTCTTTTCAGAATTCGAGCACCCGATTCCTGAAAATGAGAACAAAACAGAGTTTGCACTCGATCTCATCCGGGAATTGGAAAATTCTGCAGAAGGAACCAAGACACTTGTCGAGTTCCACAAGCAATGGAGGCAAAAACAGGCATCACGCTACGACAATAGCAACAGCAGAAACACCAACGTGTCTCTCAAAGAAGCAATAAGCGCAAGTATCTCTAGAGGGAAACTAGTCTCCGGAGCAACAAACAACTCATCAAACCTAACATCCTCATTCCAAACATTCGCAAATCCTTTCTGGATCGAGATGATTGTCATTGGAAAACGTGCTATACTAAACTCAAGGAGGCAACCAGAGCTCTTCGGAATGCGACTAGGAGCTGTAATGGTCACCGGAATCATCCTAGCCACAATGTTCACAAAACTAGACAATTCCCCAAAAGGTGTTCAGGAACGACTAGGATTCTTCGCATTCGCAATGTCCACAACTTTCTACACATGTGCAGAAGCAATCCCAGTCTTTCTACAAGAACGCTACATATTCATGAGAGAAACTGCATACAACGCTTACCGGAGATCATCTTACGTCCTCTCTCAGTCCATAATCTCAATCCCTTCCCTCATTTTTCTCGCAGCGAGCTTCGCAGCCACCACATTCTGGGCCGTTGGTCTAGCCGGCGGCGCCGATGGTTTCCTCTTCTTCTTCCTCATCATCCTCGCCTCGTTTTGGGCTGGAAGCTCCTTCGTAACATTCCTATCAGGCGTCGTCTCCAACGTAATGCTCGGATTCACAGTAGTCGTAGCGATCCTCGCCTATTTCCTTCTATTCTCCGGATTCTTCATCTCCCGAGATCGAATCCCTCTCTACTGGATCTGGTTCCATTACCTCTCCTTAGTGAAATACCCTTACGAAGGAGTCCTGCAGAACGAATTCGAAGATCCAACGAAATGCTTCGTCCGAGGGATCCAAATATTCGACAATTCGCCGTTGGGGCAAGTTCCAGACGCCATGAAATTGACTCTGCTGAAGAGCATGAGCGGTGTTTTAGGGATCAATATTACGGCGGAGACGTGCGTGACGACAGGACTCGATATACTGAAGCAACAAGGAATCACAGATATCAGTAAATGGAATTGTTTGTGGATCACTGTTGCTTGGGGATTCTTCTTTAGGGTTTTGTTTTACTTCACACTCTTGATCGGGAGCAAGAACAAACGGAGGTGAGATTAACCATTTTTTTTGGGTGAAAATTAAAAAAAAAACAAAAACTACCGTTGTTGTATTTTATTTACTGCAGTTTTTTTTTTTCCGACAGATTTAATTACTTCAGTTAAATATATTTATTTCGTCGTTATAGTTAATGAAAGATGTATTTATCTCCTTTTTTAACTGTATCTATCTCCTATTAATAAGAACAAACCCATTATAGAAAGTATCTGCGTTTTATAATCGGTGCTTAAAAGAACGTTAGGGCACCTCTCTCGAGTATTTTAGTGGGGTTCTTAGGTATTAATATATTATAAAATAATAAAATAAGAAGTTGTTTATGTAGAACTATATCTTATTATAGAGCTTTAAGAAATTCTAAGAAACTTATACGTGTCAGTGTTTCACTGGGCAAAGGTTTTTTTAGAAAAGAAAAAAAAATCACCATGCAATTCTTCTTTCACGAAAACTTAGTCTTCCTTCTCTCTATGATGGCGATGATCGGTCCTCCTACCGCGTCGCTTTCTTCCGTCGATATTTAACTGTGGTAAGCCTCTCCGATTCTTCTTCTTATCTCACCGTCGAGTTTCACTAGTGCGGTTGATTACTTAACAACGGAAATGTTGTAGATCAGATCTTTCGTTTCTGTTACCATAATTAAGTTCAGATTTTTATCAATATTCTGCGCGCTTCCTATCCAATTGATTTCAAATTTGTGACCTTCGTATTAAGCTCGTTCTTAAACTGGTTCTTTCTCGTTATGGATGAATAGTAACCCTAACCTTTTGCAATATCGATCTTGATTGGGAATCTGGCTTTATAGAAACTGAAAAGTAGTGCTTGTAAAGTTCTCCGTTCGCTATGCGTTAATCCGCATTGAGTAATTGTTATATTCCTTAGAATTGGTGAATTAAAAATTTGGTTATATGATTTTTGAAGTTCTTTTGGTGTTGTTGTGTAAGTTTTTGCGGTTTCTTAAGCATCTAATCACATCTTTTTCTTAAAGTAATTGCTTATAATGAGCTATGTTGTTCATGGATTGGTTTATGTTGTTCATGGATTGGTTTCGATCTGTGCAGCTTCTCTGCAGAATTCATAAGCTAATACTCAGAGAATTGGGATTTAGGGACATATTTAAGAAAATTTAGGGATTTATGATCTGTTCTTTTCTTACGATGTTGGCTCCACCATTTCTCTTTGTTGAATGTTTTAATGAATGGATTTTGTGTTTCTTTTTCTCAAAATAGGGGATGTCGTTCTTGGACAACTTTCAAGCAAGATGAGTCAAGAAGCATTGAAAGAAGGTCAGTCATTTAACTTCACTCTGTTTAGACATTCTCCAAAACCAATGGAGTCCAATATACGATGTTGCTGCTCTACTAACCTCCATTCAGGTATGTATTATACCTTGTTCCTGAACAAAATTGTTGATGATTGTTGTGCTTCTGCTTCCTTAGTTCCTTGGATCTTTGATCTTCATTCTAAAGTGTTGTTATTGGTCTATTATATTTAACTGAACAATCTTTCTCTTGTTTCAGTCATTCCTGTGTGATCCTAATCCGAATTCTCCTGCAAATTCGGAAGCTGCACAAATGTTAAGCAAAAGCAAGCATGAGTACAACAGAAGAGTCTGTGAGGTTGTCGAACAAAGCTGGACTGCCGACTAATAATTATATTGGTTGTAGCAGTTTTCTTGAAGTAACATACTATATCTTCCCTTTGTGGTTTACTTCCACCAACACTTCTATCTTCTCTCTCACTCTCTTTTATATTTGTGTGTTTTTATTAAATATGATATTTATATAATTCTTTTTAAGAAACTATGGGTTCTTAAAACATTAAAAAAAAAGAAAAAAGAAATGAAAATTAGAGTAGAAACCCATTTTGAGGTTCTACCAATAGAGATGATCTTAGACATTAGACACACAGTGACCTTTTGTCTCGTATCTAGAAAGATTAATCGAGGCCTGAACAGTGATGCGATTTAAACAGTTTTGAAATAAATTAAATTATATATTTATATAATAAATTAATATATATAGTATAAGTGTACCAAATAGTATTATATGATTTAGAATTAATAAATAGAAAAAATTAATCATTTTATTTTCTAAAACATTTAATTCAAAGTTAAAACAAAAAATCATCTTTTTATAATATATATTTTATTAAACTTTTTAAAAGAAATTTAATATAGTCACCTAAATTACCTAATTACTGTTTAAACCGCATAATCGTTTTAACCATATAAGTACAATATCGGCCTAATCCGATCGATTACACAAAATTTAATTTGATAGTCACCTAACGCCTAGCCCACTTTTTCGAACATTATTTATAATATACATAACAAAGAAAAAGAAACTTTCTTTTGTCAATTATAATTATTAGATCCATAAGGTTTGATCCGTTTCAACTGTAGTTGGTTAAATTCAAACTCATCACCTTACTGCTTCATGGCAAAGAAGAAGTAAAATTCTTAAAATGTCAAAACCAGAATGATTAATAAAAAATGGGTTATCGGCCTAATTTTACCTCAGTAGTTTCATATAACTACAGATCCACACAAAGTATTGTGCTCAATTTAATTGCAGAAAATTGGATGACCAAAATTCTAATTGCACACACGATCGAATTGTGTAGGTTATCTATTGGTTATCAGTGAAACCGTAAAACCAAACCGGTTCATGGATTCATACCGAAACCATTTGACCCGTTTTCATCGCTTCTGAACCTGATTAAACGGGTATAAACTTTGCCGTCGAAGAATTCACGTGAATCGACTTTGAAACCTAAATCGAAAGGAGATTTTTTTGCTTGAAATCGAAAATGAGCAAGAATTCTGGTACAACGAGTGAGTCTTCACGTGCTGATACATGGAGAGGAGATGGTGTTCCCCGTCACTGTTGGTGTGGAGGAGAAACTGAGCTCCTGCTCTCAAATTCCAAAAACAATCTTAACCGAAAATTCTTCCGATGTTCGTATGCAGCGATTAAGAGGGTAAGTTTGTGTACTTTAAGAAACTCAATATGTTCATATTTGTTATTGTCATTGTGGCTTTAATGAAGACGACATATTTGTTATTGTCGTGGTATTGGCTATAGAATGAAGACGAGAATCATGTTTTCAAGTGGTTGGATGAAGCAATAGCTAAGGAATTACAGATTTTGGATTCAAAAATGAAGAGTCTTCATGAAGAGCTCATAACTGCAAAGTTGGAAATTGGAAAGATACAGAGAGAGTTTGAGAGTGACATAATGGAGAGTGTTGAGAAAGTTTTGATGGATGCTAAGACATGGATTACAAAGATTTGTGTGCTCTTGATTGTATGCTTTGTAGTTGCAAGCATTAGCTTTAAGCTTCTAGCATGAAGATTGTCATTTAAAGGGTTGTATCAGATGGTTTGTTTAAGCTTTAAGCTTGTATGAGATGGTTTGTTTCAATGTCTCAGTTTCAATGTCAAACCTTGTTAAATGAATGAAGTAGATTGATTTCTTTCAATATCTCAGTTTCAATGTCTCAGTATCAATGTCTCTTGGTTGTTTTAGCTTCTGTTCGAGTGAGATGAGTTAAAAGGTTGGATCCACAAATGTTTTTGATTGTGATGTTACTATGAATTGTGATGTTCATAACACAAGATTGATCATAAGACAACAATGTTGTTTCATTAAAGGTTAAAGAGCGCCCTACACCAAGTTTCTGGATGTTCCTTTAAGACCTGATCATACAAGCTTCATTCATGGCTCTCAATTCTCTGGAGGTTCCTGGCATACTCTGCTTCATTATAGCTCCAAGCAAGACTCCACATAAGTGGTTTCATAAGAGGCTTTTTACCAAATCTCTTCTTCAAGTTAGCGTATATGTGTCTAACACACATACGATGCTCAACATGTGAGACCTCAAGTTCTACAGCCCTTACCAAGCCCTGTAGATGACACATAAAAAACAACAATTAGTTTCTACATACCTACAAACAACAAAATGTGACACTAGAGGACACATCAAATAAAGAAAATATAAGACATCTTTATAGAAAATAACACTAAAACATGATAAAGCATTATACAAATATCCTACGGACCATTTAAAAACAAATAAATCCAACAAAGCATCACAAAGTATCTTTAAAAACTGTAAATTAAATATCTTATGTTGGTCGGACATCATGATATACTCCTAGACCGAAATCTTGCCTCAGTCTTCTGAAGAACCACCTCCATTTCAACACAAGCCCAAGAAATTGGGTATATCTGATTATTCCCATCCCTGCCAAGAGCTACCAGAAGCTGACCTTTCACTGTGCCTTTTATATGGCAAACATCCAAGCAAATTAGACGTATACATGTCTGTTTCCAAATCCTCTTCAACTGCTCAAAACAGATGTATAATCTTCTAAACTCATCAACAACTTCTGCATTTGTAGCAGTCTCAATCATTATCGTTGAGTTTGGATTACCATGAAGAATCTCAGCTGCATAGTCATGGAGACTAGCAAACTGTGCATCGTACTCTTTCTCTATCCATCTCAGGGCCTTTTTCCTCGCAGCTTGGCACTAATGTCGTGTAACCCTCACCTTCCACTCAGTTGTTATCAACTCCTCCATCTTCCTTGACAGAAAGTAATCAGCTTCCTCTCTAATCCTATCTAAAAATAACCTAGCAACTACAGGGACCTTAATCATCTGACACTCACCATTTGGAAAACACGAGTGATCTTTCTGGAAGATTCTAATCTTCCACTCATCCTTATTAGGCGTTCTAGAACAGTAGATACGCCAACCACAACCCTTACCACCTACGCACTTGTAAACACACTTCATCTTATCGTACATGTATTGCTTCAGATTGAACCCAGTTGTGATGGCGTATTTGACAACAGCGCTTTTGAATCCCACTACATTGAAGAAAACCATTTCCTCTGAGAGCAATCCTTCATCCAAGTTGACGTTTGCTCTGTTTCGCTGACCTCCTTTGCGTGAAGCTCCTCTGCCACCTTCCCTGTTCCAACCGCTTTCGTCATCACTTTCAGGGATCTGATTGCTATCTACTCTTGGCTCGTCGCAAAATTCCTGCAACTTACGCTCTAACTCGTTGAAATTCCATTCCTGTTCTTTGTCATCTTCAGAGAATTCACCAATCGTTTTCCTCATAAACAGGCACCAACTGAAGTGCATCGTCGTCTATCTTCATTAACTCCATTGACAAACCTTACTCTCTCAATCGATTGCAACAATTTCTCTCAATACCCTCAATTTGTTTTTTAGAAAATCTATGGTTTGAAATGGGGAAAATGCTTTGTCTGTTCACTGACGGAAAGATGAACTGGATCTTAATTATGGGGTTCAATTCATAATCGGGTCATAAATCGGGTAAGAATTTGATCTAATTGGGTAATAATTTGGGTTTAGGCCGGTTTATGGTTTGATCAAAGATAATAATCGAACAATTACGGTCAACAGTAAACCATAATTGCTCAGATTTGTAAAATTCGACCACAACAATTAAACTTTAGGTTCAATTCGTCATAAAGACGGAAACATTATGTGCAATTAGAACTTTAGTCATCCAATTGTCTGCAATTAAATTGAGGCTAATATTTTGTGTGGATCTGTGGTTATATAAAACTACTGATAACCCCTAAACAAATCTATATATATAAAGTAGAATCTTCCTCTCTTCTCATGAAGCCACATC
>OVBA01008374.1:0-12630 GCA_900406435.1 Lepidium aucheri
TTGTTGTGCACTTGCAGTAGGATATAGGGTTAAAACTCGTTGTATCAGTAGGTAGCACTCGGGTCCAACTAGAACTAAATAAAACTTTACAAGTCCTTTCTCGGGTTGAAAAAAAAAGGGTTACACCCTAAAGCCCTTATACAGATGAGGTGAAATTCTTGCAAAAATAAAAGCAAGTTATCTTACCTTTTAGCTGAGTCTAATCTCAGAAAACGCCTATAAGAACCTAGTTCTTATCTTCAGCCGAGTCTTAAAACCTCACCAATTCTAGTCTCGAAGAAACATTTATGAGAACCTAATTCTTATCCTTAAGTAGAGTCTTAAAAACTCGCTAAGTATAACCTCGCAAAAATGAGATTCTAATCTCACTCCTAAAGTCAAATTTAAAAACAGTTTTTAGCTGTTCTGGGACCAAGTTCTCACAACATTATCGAGGTTAAGTTCTCAAAATGACGATGTCAGTTCTCACTAAAAGACATACCATACCTTTTACAGAGTTACCAAGATTAAGTTATCACAAAATGACAAAACGTTGCTTTGTGCAGAATGATGAGATCAGTTTTCACCATAACACAAAGCATAGCTTTGCACAGATTTGCCGAGATTAAATTCTCACAAAACAACAAAACATAGTTTCGTACAGAATGACGAGATCAATTCTCTTCAAAAGACAAATCATACCTTTGTACAAATTTTTACGAGAAAAGAATCTCAAGAAAGACAGACCATAACTTCTATACAGATAATCAGAAATTTTTCCAAACAAAGTTTAACGAGTATAGTTTCCGAGATCGAACTTCTTAAAACTTAAACTGAGTCCTAAAACCTTAGCTTTAAGAAGCCACATAGTGAAAGTCCTCTTCCTAAACTAAACGAGATCAAATTCTCTAACTTGAGAAGAAACTTGGCTAAATGTGCAGACACAAGAAAAAGATTTTGGGAGCTAGAGTTTGTAAAATAACGAGTCAATTGTTTAAAAAAATTTCATTATGGAAGTTGTGCTCGAATATCATACTTCAAAATAACAAACGTTGCTCATTTATACAGGAAAAGCACTTACAAAGCAAGTACCGATTACAAAAGAAATATGTACAATTTTCAAAAAGCCAAGCGGCGGTTACAAAAATTAAGACAACCACAAAGATAAAAATCAAGGAGCTTCTGTGAGTCTACTTTCACCACTGGCGTTTGAAGCCTCGCCCACCTCAAAAACATGGACGACCAAGTCTCCCAGAAGCAGCGGCGTCAAGCTCTCCCTATTGACGAGTCCCTTAAAATAGTTCATTATAACGGTCATCAAGCCAGTGACCTCATGAGGAATATTGACACTCCGAGTAGAAAGCAATTGGAGAACATTTGTCGACCCAAGATATTGAGTGTATGACAAACAGGCCTCAAGGTTCTTGTCTAGATTGCTAAACCGAGCAGCCATTCGGGTAAAACAATCAGACATTCGATCACGGAGATCCTTGAAGACCTTTTTATTCTCAACAGTCAAGGCCTGATAAAGTCGAGATTCAAAATTCTCCTTCATGGAGTCCAACTCAGCTTGCAACTTTTGATCATTGTCTTAAACTTTCTCGGCAGATTTAAAAGCAGCACCCCGCTCAGACTCGGCATAGTTAAAGAGAGTCTGACAATGCCGTACTCTGTTCCACCAACTTGAAGAAATTTTCACGCTCTAGCTTGAACTCGTCCTTGACATGAGCAAGCTCCTCTTCGGCACCGGAAAGTTTAGAACAGGTCTCCACCACTTCAAGGTAGTCCGAAGCGACTCGAGCAGTGGAAGTTGGATTCCGCTGATTATTTCTCTCCGCGTTGGCAACGGATCTCTCATATTCCAACATTTTGTTCAAACAAACAATAAACTGTAAATGCATTGAATAAACGAAAGTTAGAAATCAGAGCAAATATAAAATACAGAGTGATATTCGGAAATCAAAGCAACGCCATGCAGTAATTATTATAAAATGGGTAGAAACCGAGGCGACTGTTCGAATGACTCATTCATAGATTAACATGTGGACCGAAGATTCTGGAAGCTGGAAAACCTCCCGACTTGGAAATTCTGCACCAAAATTTTCTGAGTCTGGAGGGGCGGGACAATTGTTGGAGGTGGATCTGAGATCCTACTTTGGTCCACGGGAAACAACAGGTCAAATACTAAGAAACAAACTAGTTGAAAGCATCGATACTTCAACTTGGATATCCTCATCAACTTGGCAAAATCTCATCGCGGAAAGTTATTCGAACTTGAGGAGAAGGCGGATGACACATCAGCAAAATAAAGAAATGGAAATTTTCCTATTCCGACATGGAAAACTTCCAAAAATCTAGCATGAATCTTCTAAATACAATCTTATCAACAAAAATTGTAAATCTTTGCTTATTTTCTCCACTATGTAACCGCCTCTATGAGCTATAAATAGAGAAGCAGATTTTTCAAAAGAATGATCAGCTTTTTGATATACATCAAGCTAATAAGAACACTCTATTCAGCAATCATCTCTACTCGTCAAGTTAACTACTTTTGCTCCAATCCATCTCACAAGTGTCTTTGCCCATTCTTTCCCCTTTTTAATCAGGAACCTTGGATTCTAAAATTCATTATGCTAGATCTGATTCCAACATATAAGTAATGTTAATATTTATATCAGTTGTTGTAATTGATGTTAAATTTGTATCGCTTGTAAAAATAATGTTAAAATTTGTATTATTTATTAT
Organism: Lepidium aucheri; assembly: GCA_900406435.1. Classification (NCBI taxonomy): domain Eukaryota; kingdom Viridiplantae; phylum Streptophyta; class Magnoliopsida; order Brassicales; family Brassicaceae; genus Lepidium; species Lepidium aucheri. The sequence continues at coordinate 2,725 of OVBA01008374.1, forward strand.
AACTGATGTTAATATTTATACCATTTGTTCATTTTATGAATCTCATTTGTATTAAAAAAGTATTTCATGACCAAAAATTTATGGAGGGGAACACTACAGGGAGGGTCCGTTAAAAATAGATATGAAACTTTTTTGAATTTTTTAAAAATTAAATTATATTTTAAAAAATTTTGGTCAGAATAATTAAATATATGTTAAAATAATAGATATTAAATATTTTTTTATTAAATAATATTTTTAATATAGTTATCAGTTTGAACGTGAAATTTTGATAATATTCAGGAGAATCTATGAAGTAGATGATCAATTAACATATTATTATATATATTACAACAGATAATTTATAACACTCCAATTCATTAAACCCGTGTTCTAATGCATTCTAGTAAAGTTTTGGGCAGATTATACACTTAACCAGTTCATGTTCTATTATTTATTAAGTCAAAATTCCGACTATAAAGATGTGTCGAGCCCAAGCAAGTTATAAAACTAGGTTTCATTCTTATTTATAACTAAAATTCAAGGTTCCATAAACATCAAGTGATAACGTAACTCATTAAAAACGGTACTAGCATCAAGTTCAATCTTAAATAACATAAAAAGGACTCCCAAATCCCAACCCTAGATCTACCTCATCTCCGTCCCGCCTTGGTCTCGCTCCTATTAGCCACTTTCTCGATCATTGGTCAGATCATTACTTACAATCATGCAGATTGTATAAGCAAAAGAATAGCTTAGTGGTTCGGTCATCCCGTCCCACTAGGCTATAACCAGAACACACATTCAATAACAAATCAAATCAAATCATTGAACAATCATTACTCAGATCTTGCTCAAACAATTAGTTTGACTACCCGAGTTACATTTGAATCAGCCAAAGTAATCTTTGAGTCAAAAACAACATTCACATTATTTCACAATTTCAGATCTGAACTCTAAGGTTCACAAGTCACTGACCGAACACTAAGGTTCGCAAGTCACAGATCACGAACCACATGGTTTATAAGTCACTGATCCAAACACTAAGGTTCACAAGTCATAGATCACGAACCACACGGTTCTCAATCACAATATCGATCCACCTGGTCCTTCCCATTCACAATCAATCATTCAATCTAACCATCCTAAGATTCCACTTAACCTATTACCAAACACGAATTCTAGGTTAAATCCTCACGGTCACGAACTCACCTTTGCCTTAGACTCTTTAGGGTTCCTTTTTGCTCAATGGGGTTTGACTAGCCAAGCCTAGCAAAACCTTGAACTCAATTGGACTTCTACATTGTCTTAAACTGATCGATTTCTCTCAGTCTCCTTCGTGTTCTCTCTCTCTTATTTTAGGTTAACTTGTGCGGATTCCCCTTTTAGGGTGGATTAGGGCTCCTATTTATAACCCTTAGGGTAACCTAACCCTAACCATAATTCCTTTAGTTGGACTGGGCTCAAACCCATTCAAACAATCCAAGGTCCAAAACACATCAATTCTGGTTTTTTTACTTTTAGGCCACCCGTTTGGACACATACCAAACTCTTGTCCGAATGAGAACCCTTGTCCGGACGTGGACACCTCATGTCCTAACACGGACCAGACCTATCTTATACCTTAAACTTTATCCAAAACTAGACACAACATGTTCGAACCTCCTAGGTTCATGTCCAGTCTGGGACCAATCATGTCCAAACAACCGTACTGTCCGATCCGGACCTTGCGGTCCTAACCACTAGGTTCTGTCCAAATCCTAGGTTCTTGTCCTAAATTCTGTTCTTAGCTTATTTTTCATGGTTTTGTCTGTTTTTGATCATCCCTTAGCCTTCCAATGCCTTTCCTTGGCCAGAATACACCTACTGGTCATGTTCAGTTCTCCCGTATGTACCGCATTAACATACCGCACCTAGTGCGTTCTTGGATCGGCCGAACGTGGGTATTACAATTGTCCTCCACTACAAAGGATTCGTCCTCATATCTAAGTTGTGGATGGTCCAACCATCTTGTGTGTCAAAAAAATTAGGGAAGCTTTCCCTCATTCTAAGTTCTGGTTCCTAAGTTGTCTCAAGTTCCCCATCATAATCCCATTCAATTTGCATCATTCGGGTTTTCTTTCTATGATCCACTTTGATCTTTCTATCTAAGATTCAGACTGGATTCCCTTCAATTGTCAAGTTCTCTATTAAGTTCCTTGGGGTTCCCTCAAAACTCGTTCTCCACTTCCTAAGCATTTCTTTAACATTGAGACATGGAATACATTGTGAAACGTTTCTAATTCTATGGGAAACTCAATCCTATATGCCACTTTTTCATTCCTTTCTAGAACCTTATAAGGCCCCATGTACCTTGGTGATAACTTAGCTGATCGCGTAGTCCTTTCCTTCCCTTTATATGATACGGTTTTAAGGTAAACCAAATCACCTACTTTGAACTCAAGTGCTTTCCTTCTTTTGTCTGTATAGCTCTTTTGTCTATCCTGAGCTGCTTTCATGTTGAGCTTAACCATTCGAATCTTTTCAGTTGTGTCCTCAATGAAGTCTCTCCCAGAGATACTACGCTCCCCCACTTATGTCCAACACAATGGGGTTCGGCAAGGCCTCCCCAATCCAACACACTTGCCCGCAACAAGTCCTTGAGTGTTTGGATTGTCCTTTCAGATTGTCCATCCGTTTGTGGGTGATATGTTGTACTTGTGTGGACCTTTGTCCCTAACTTAGTTTGAAGAACTTTCCAAAAAGCTGAAACAAACTTAGTGTCCCTATCCGGGACAATACTTGCGGGTGCTCCATGCAACCTAACGATCTCTCTTACATAGATCTCGGCCAATTTTTCAGCCCTATCCGTCATGTTGACCGCAAGCAAGTGTGCAGACTTTGTCAACCTATTCACTATTACCCATATTGAATCCTTTTTATCACATATGGGCAATCCCACGATGAAGTCCATTGTTATCATATCCCATTTCCATTCTGGGATAGGTAACTTTGCAATAGCCCACTAGGAACTTGGTGTTCAGCCTTAACCAATTGGCAAGTTGGGCATTCGGATACCCACTTAGCCACATCACGTTTCATTCCTGTCCAATGATAGTACCTTTTCAATTCACGGTAGATCTTTGTCGATCCCGGGTGGATTGCTAACTTAGACATATGTGCCTCCTTAAGGGTTCTTCTTCGACTGTTAAGGCCGACAAACTTAAGGTTCCAACCATGTCTACCAATTGTTCCAACTCCCTCTCGGAGTCCATGTCCACATGTTTCCTACTTAGTGCATCTGCCACTAAGTTTGCTTTACCCGGGTGGTATTCTATGACCAAGTCATAATGAGCTATGAGTTTCATCCATCTTCTTTGCCTTAAGTTCAGATCTGGTTGAGTGAAGATGTACTTCAGACTCTTAGGGTCCATGAATACTTTGACCTTCCCACCATAAAGATAGGATCGCCAAATCTTTAAGGCGGAAACAACCGCAGCCAATTTTAAGTTATGAGTTGGATAGTTCACCTCATGTTTCCTCAATTGTCGTGATGCATAGGCAATCACATTCCCATGCTGCATTAACACACAGCCCAATCCCATTTGTGATGCATCCGTGTACACCACATACAGTTTGTTTGGTTCCAGCAATGCTGAAACCGGTACTAGTCAACATATCCTTGAGTTTTGTGAAACTCTCTTCACATTTCTCAGTCCAAATAAAAGAGACATCCTTCCCTGTAAGTTGAGTCATAGGCTGAGCCATCCTTGCAAAGCCTTTCACGAACCGTCTATAGTAACCAGCCAATCCAAGAAAACTCCTTACCTCCGTTGCGTTCAAGGGTCTATGCCAACTCGAGATTGCCTTTATTTTTTCTGGATCCACGGATACTCCTTTGTCAGAGACCACATGACCCAAGAATCCTACTCTCCTTTGCCAAAAGTACACTTACTTAGTTTGCCAAATAATTTGTGTTCCCTTACTTTTTTCAAAACTGTCCTTAAGTGGCCCTCATGTTCCTGAGAGGACTTAAAATACACCAAGATGTCATCTATGAAGATGATCACAAACTCGTCCAAAAATTCTCTAAACACATTGTTCATTAGTTTCATGAAGGCAGCCGGTGCATTGGTCAGCCCAAATGGCATAACCACAAACTCATGTGTCCATACCTTGTCCGGAATGCGGTTTTCTGGATGTCATGTTCTGCAATTGGGATCTGATGATAACCTCAAGCCAAATCAATTTTTGAGAACCAAGTAGCACCTCTAACTTGGTCCAACAACTCATCCACTCGTGGGAGAGGGTACTTGTTCTTTACTGTCACTCTATTCAATCAACGGTAGTCAATACACAACCTGAAGGTTATATCCTTCTTTTTCACAAATAGCACCGGTGCACCCCATGGTGAACTACTCGGTCTTATAAACCCCTTATCCATTAGTTCACTAAGCTTTCTTTTCAACTCAGCCATCTCCACTGGCGCCATCCATTATGGTGCTTTGGAGATATACATCATTCCGGGTTCTAGTTCAATCGTGAATGGATCAGACCATTCTGGTAGTAATCTCATGACTGCTGCAAACACGTCCTCGAACTCATTCACCACTGGAATGTCCTTGAGTTCTATTTCTGGTCCAACTTCAACACTTGAGATCATAACTAAGTACGCCTCACATCCTTTCTCGAGCATCTGTTCTGCTTGGACAACGGAGACAATCAAGCTACCTGAAGTGGGTTGGATTCCCTGATACACCAACCAATTCCCTTTATTCTCAAACTCAACTCTACCACGATAACAATTGATGCGTGCCTTGTACTTTCCAAGCCAGTCCATTCCTAAGATCACATCATATAGTTCTACTTCGCAAATCACTAGGTCAGTCAGCATGTTCACTCTTTCTATGAGCACGGAGACGTTCCCAACGTTTCTTAAGGCATCCATTAGCTGTCCACCAGCTGCTCGGACTAACAACCCACTACTTACTCTAGGTTTTTTCTTAAATTCACCAATACCAATCATTCTCGGGTGCACAAGACAATGTGACACCCCGAAATCAAACAACATATGGGTTTCCAAACCACCCATAATCACGGTTCCTACACATTAGCTTTTCTTCCATTACGGATACTAACCATATACAGTGACCACATAACTAAGTTAATAACCTCTATTAACTTAGCTCGGTTCACAAAACACATATCACACTTACCGCGAGACCTTGGCGTGTGGAGGATGGATATCATTCATCTAACCCATTCATACACTTCCCAACTATCCTAGAACCAACCTGGCTCTGATTTAAAATTATAACACCCCAACTCATTAAACCCGCGTTCCAACGCATTCTAGTAAGGCTCTGGGCATACCATACACTTAACCAATTCATGTTCCATTATTCACTAAGTTATCTGATTATAAAGATGTGTCAAGCCCAAGGAAGTCATAAAACTCAGTTCCATTCTTATTTATAACTAAAATTCAAGGTTCCATAAACATCAAGTGATAACATAACTCATTAAAAACGGTACTAGCATCAAGTTTAATCTTAAATAACATAAAAAGGACTCTCAAATCCTAACCCTAGATCCACCTCCTCTCTGTCCCGCCTTGGTCTCGCTCCTATTAGCCACTTTTTCGATCATTGGTCGGATCATTACCTACAATCACGCAGATTGTATAGGCAAAAGAATGGCTTAGTGGTACGGTCATCCCGTCCCACTAGGCTATAATCATAACACGCATTCAATAACAAATCAAATCAAATCATAGAACAATCATTATTCAGGGCTTGCTCAAACAATCAGTTTAACTACCCGGGTTACATCCGAATCAGCCAAAGTAATCTTTGAGTCAAGAACAACATTCACATTATTTCACAATTTTAGATCTGAACCCTAAGGTTCACAAGTCATAGACCAAACACTAAGGTTCGCAAGTCACAGATCACAAACCACATGGTTCACAAGTCACTGATCCAAACACTAAGGTTCGCAAGTCACAGATCAAGAACCACACGGTTCTCAATCACAATATCGTCCCACATGGTTCTTCCATTCACAATCAATCATGCAACCTAATCATTCTAAGATTCCACTTAACCTATTACCTAACACGAGTTCTAGGTTAAATCCTCATTGTCACGAACTCATCTTTGCTTTAGACTCTTTCGAGTTCCTTTCGCTCTATGGGGTTTGACTAGCCAAGCCTAGCAAAACCTTGAACTCAATTGGACTTCCACCTTGTCTCAAACTGATCGATCTCTCTTAGCCTCCTTCGAGTTCTCTCTCTCTTATTTAAGGTTAACTTGTGCAAATTCCCTTTTTAGGGTGGATTAAGGCTCCTATTTATAACCCTTAGGGTAACCTAACCCTAACCCTAATTCCTTTAGTTGGACCGGGTTCAAACCCATTCAAAATAATCCAAGGTCCAAAACACATCATTTCTGGCCGTTTTACTTTTAGGCTATCCGTTTGGACACATACCAAACTCTTGTCCGAACGAGAACCCTTTTCCGGATGTGAACACCTCATGTCCTAACGCGGACCAGACTTGTCCGGACACGGACTAGACTTGTCCGGACACGGACCAGACCTGTCTTATACCTTAAATTTTATCTAAAACTAGACACAACATGTCCGAACCTCCTAGGTTCATGTCCGATCTTGGACCAATCATGTCCGAACGACCGTACTGTCCGATTCGGACCGTGCGGTCCGAACCACTAGGTTCTGTCCAAATCCTAGGTTCTTGTCCTAAATTCTGTTCTTAACTTAATTTTCATGGTTTTGTCTTATTTTGATCATACTTTAGGCTTCCAATGTCTTTCATTGGCCAGAACACACCTATTAGTCATGCTCGGTTTGCTCGTACTTACTGCATTCACGTACCGCACCTAGTGCGTTCTTGGGTCGGCCGAACGTGGATATTACATAATCTTCATTGCTAAGTTTAAAAAGAAAAAACATCATTAAATTCAAATCCTATAGAAAATACAAAAAGAAATAAATCAACTAACTAACTCCAATATCCGCACCATTGGTTTTGACACCATAATTACTCAGGTCATCCAGATTAACTTGATTTTAGGCTTTCATTAACATCATCTTCTTTTTCTTGAAAAAATATGTATAATAGGAAAATTAAGTACAATTTATTTGTTATTTATTAAGTAAACTTAAACATGAGAGTTTGATGAGTCAAGTATATTCTCATTAGTGCCACATAATCTAAAAAAAATTAAAACTTTTATTATAATATTAATAATCTGATTATTAGTTTTCATAGGAATGAATTGTGGAGTGATTCTAGCCATTTTTTAAACATCATTCTTTAATGTTTTAATCTTTGTCTTTATTTGAACAACTTCATCATTCTCAAAAATATGGGATCAATTCAAAATTAGATAACAAAAACATGTGAATTCTTCTATAGGCACACTAATCATAAAAAATTCACTTGATAAACTTCAAATAAACAGAGCCATCTGACTTTGACTATTATCACATACTTACTAAAGGATCTCCGCAAAGTCAATATGATTATTTAAAATTAACAAAATATAGGACAAAAGTAATTAAAAAGTCTGCAACCAGTATAGTTAATCGATCAATTGATAGCTTAACTGATCACCAGCATAATACCAAAGAACTAACAAAACTGATCAATCAACCAAACAATATACAACCAGAATAATTCATTCACTTAGTTTTCAAACAATACTAATAACCTAATAGTTTTTAAAATCAAATTAAGATCAATAAACAATAACAAATTAAGATCGATGGTTACTTTAATTCAAAAACAAATTAAGAGTTCAATTATACGCTAATAATAAAATTCTTTTATCATATTAGCATGAATCATAGACTTAAATCAATAAACTTCAGTAATAACCATGTATTAACGAGATATTAAGAAAAACTAGTAATAAATCTAATTTTGGAACATGAATTGTACCTCAATTCGCAAAGAAATAAAAATTCAAGATTTGGTGAGAAGGTTAAGGTTTTGTGCCAATAACTTGTTGTGAATAAATATGATCTTTTTTCTAGTAAGATGCTATATATAGGGATATAAAGAGTACAATTTAATAGACATCCACAATATATTTGTAACAAGATTGAAGTTTTTTGGTCGCAAATCTGTTTCTATTAACTAAAAGTTCGGGTTTACAAACTCATAAAAAGCATTTATGAAATAAAACATAATCAATAATAAGATAAAACAAGTAATAGATGAATCCGGATAGAGGAGACTTTGATACATTGGAGGTCTTGGATATATGTTGGATAAGCAACCCTGAATCTAAAAACGAATACTAATCCTAATTCTGTCGCCATAAGAGACAGTTGAACTACCAAGGAAACTCTTATAATCATCGAGCTTTTGAAACACGTCTGCATAATGGAGATGTTAGACGATATTCTATCCCAAAGGGAAGAACAAGAAAAGTTTAAATTATGTCTAGAAGAATAAATGCTAATAAATCTAAATATCCAATAAGATTCAAACTTAATCTATCTAAGGCCCAAAGGAGACAACTTATCTTCACAAGTTAATCTTATTGGAAATAAAAGACCAGAAAAATTGAATGATTTAATAAAAATGAAGCACCAGACCTGTGAAGTGAAGCTGAAACCCTAATCAGGATGCCTCTTTGAAGAGAGGGAGTGACTGCACCACCAGCACTAACGTCATCGCCCGTTAACATTCAATTTTCCGACCATATATAACAAATTCGCCGGAGAAAGGGAGAGTTTTGGCCATCATGAAGACCAGCTTCCAAATCAACTTGTCGTGAGAATAGACTTGTTGTGGAGGAAGAGAGTATAGCTATGAGAAACATGAATGTTGAAGCAACGATCTGGATGGAACCTCGCCGACAACGAGAGGTAACATTTCTGAGAGATTCAAAGTCGCAGCGACCGGTGGGGGTGGATATGACGATCTCGGTAGGCTTGAGCCCTTGGAAAAGTTCAAAACAAACACTCAGAAAACATAGAGGAAGAAAATGAAGGAGAGAAACGAAACAGGGGATGAGATAGGGATCTCAACTCCGACTGGACAAGATGGTGGTGGAGATGATGAAGGTAACTTCGTCCTCTTAAGAAAGAGCTTCGAGCTTCACCCAGATATGCCATAACTTGCGGAGGTGAGACATGGATGAGATACACTGACAACATAGACAACAACAAAAGAAACAGAGGGCATAAGAGCATTGGAGATGGAATTCCACACCGGCAACAACTGATAAAACTGGCATCACCGGCGTCGGCAAACGGAGAGATTGAGGTGCACTCGATAACTGAACAAGAGAGGGTTTCGAGTAAAAGTTTGTAACAAGATTGAAGTTTATCTAATACTAGATATGGACCCGTGGATTGCTTAATATATATTTTGAATAATGTCTTAAAAATTTATACCTTTATAAATTTTCAGATCCAACTTAATAAAAAGATCTCACATATGGAAAATCTCTTTTAGTTATTAACTTTTGAAATCCAACTTAATATAATAGGTTATAATAAGATTCAACATGTAGAAGAATCTCACTGATTACTAACTTTTGAAACCCAACTATGTATAATATGATATCCATAATTTTGGATGGCTGAATTCGACACATGGAAGAATCCGTTTATTACTAACTTCTAAAACTCTATTTTATATAATAAGATGATAAGATTTCAGGCTAATAATAGTAAAATAAAATAATAATACATTAAATTTAAAATTTTTACATTTATTGTGCCTTATTTGCTCTATATGTAAACAAAAACAAATAAATTTAATTGGTGAAAGAATTTCTTAAGATTATGATATAGTTAATTATTTGGTTTTTTTTAAGGTTATGATTCGATTCCTTCATATAATAGGATTTCAAATAAAAAAAATATTTAAACAAATACCTTGATAAACCCTAATAATAATAAAATAAAATA
>OVBA01008375.1:0-12629 GCA_900406435.1 Lepidium aucheri
TTATACTCTAATTCTAACCCTAATCTTCTTGTTGGGCCGAAACTTATCCTCCTTTACTTAAAGCCTTTTTAGCATTCTTTTGGCCCATAAAATCAACCCTTGGTTCATAATAATTTGGCCATTTTTCCCTTTGGCCCATTAGGCTTTTCAAGCCCTTTCATACTCGATATTTCATGTCCAAACCTAACCTAATTCGTGTCCGAACCAAGCTTATCACATCGAACCACAAATTCTCATCCGATCCGAATATGATTGTCCGAACCGATCGGCGCGTGCGATCCATGCAGTTCGCGCGGTCCGTTCCGACCAGACTGGTCTGTTCCGACAAGGCTGTCGGATCCGACCATTCCTGTTTGATCCGACCAAGCTATCTGATCCAACCGTTCCTGTCCGATCCGACCAAACTGTCCAATCCGACCAGACTTGTCTGATCCGACCAGACTGTCTGATCCAACCAGACTTGTACGGTCCGACCAAGCTGTTCGATCCGACCAAATCTGTCCTATCCGACCAGATCTGTCTGATCCGACCAAGCTGTCCGAAAATTCATTTTTGCCCTAAAAATCCTTCCTTAGCTCATTTTTCATGGTTTTTCATGCTCTTTCTCATTTCTTGGGTTTCCAATGCCCATTCTCAACTCATCTAAACCAAATGCCCAAGTTTGGCTCGTCCATTTGCACCGCACTCACATACCACACCTCGTGTGTTTGCGGATTTACCGAGTGTCGGTATTACAAAAACACTTTATCGCTCACTTCTATTTCTACATTATTTGATAACCATTGAAGCTTATAAGGTTCTAGATGTTCCTTAGTTTCCAAATTGAGCTTCTCTACCATAGTTCAACTTGCAATGTATTCACCAATACCTGGATCAACAATGAGGTTGCAAATTCTGTCTTGAACTGAGCACTTTGTGTAGAAAAGACTCTCATGTGGATCATTCTCCTATTCTTGGTTTAGACTCATTCCATGCTTCAACAAATCAGTTCTAGTTGGCATCTCTTTTCCAGAATCGTGAGCTGCTAGTGAGTCCAAAGCTTCCTCATCCTTTTTAATGCTACTCTCCACGTTTTCTATAGGCTCCATGGGCTCATTGTGGATTGGCAATGGTTGATCTTGTTCTGGCTTTTGAATATCCAATTTCTGAGTTTTTGCCTTGTTGGTTTTAGTATCAACGGATTGGTGAGTGGTTTGTTGTTGCTTTTGGATTACTTCCACATCCTTAAATGTTTCTTGTATGTACCTTCTTATATCATCATGGACATTTTGCTTTCTTAACTGATTCTCAAGCTGTTTAGTTTGTTGTTCACTTTTTTTATCACTACCCAATCTGACTCGACCAGAATCATCCTTTTTCGAACATTTCTATCTCTGTCCCCACTATCAGTCCTGTCTCGACCAATTCTGTCTCTACCTCGACCAATATCAGCACTGACTCGGCCAGAAGTGTGTTTTTGTTGACCCTTGTCTGCATTTTCTCGATCGATTTTTGTCGACGTGAATGGTTTCTTTCTCGACATGAGTCTAATTTGTCTCGATCATAACGAGTTGAGGACATGCTTGATTCTTTGCGTGTACTGTGTCACATCTTTTGTATAAAAGCGTCAATCTTCTTATCCATAAATGGCTCCATTTTGCCCTGAAATCATTGATCAGAATTTGGTTGTTTCTAGCATTAGCCTCAGCATTCACCACGTTTTTCCTGAAACAATTATGAAAAATAAACCAGTAAAATAGTTCCAACAATACACACACTCACAGATTCCCAAACTATAGACGATTTGCATTAGAAGATTAAAAGGCACGTTCACCAGTTTTAATCGTTAAACAATCACAATCAGAATTTGACTCTCCCACTATTACGCTCAGATTAACACTTCACACACACAAATGCTTTCATCTATTAATTAAGTGGCTTGATATAATTGTTGGTCCAAGTTATGATGATACAATGAAGACGAAAACCCACGTGAACAGCAAGTGATCTGATGATGTATTTGATGTAAATCTATTAACTTAATAATCAGATGCACAAAAAGCTTTTGGTTTCCTTCAAGCCAATGAAAATTTAAGCAAACAATCAAACAGCTTTCAGATTTACGACATGGAAGTGGTGGAGGTGAAGAGTCAAGAGATGAAAAAATGAACTGATGGTGTTTTCAACACAGATCAAACACATAAACACAACTTTATATGATTTTATAATATAGAACAGAAGATGAGAGATGAGAAATTAGATGGAAGAAGCGAAAAAGATACGAGATGATAGAGATATCGAGAACTTAACATCTAAACTGGCTTTGATACCACATGACGTAATTCTCACAAGATCAACACTTCAGAAGGAGTGTAGAGGATAGATTGGCTTGCTCTGGATCACAAAGATGGAGAATAAGTCGAGATGGATCGTTAGGTCGCATGAAAGATGCGGAAGGTTTTTCAAAATTATGTTGGTTCTTTGGCTATTACGCACTAAAAGAGTGAACAAATTTGAGAAAGCATTTTTAGATTTAATGTTTGTAGTATATTCCATAGGGGCCACAAAATTATAAAGGAAAAGGAGAAGATGAGAAGTCTTGGACACACTCCCAATATATCTTGGAAAATGATAAAGCCATAAAAGTTGTCTTGAAACTTAAACAATATTAAACTTTTATTTGACTTCTAAACGGCCTATGGACTATAAGCCATGTTTTTGGGTCTTTGTTGGGTTTAGAATCTCATTAACTAAAGAGTCTCTTGATACTGTAGCCCAAAAGCCTTATTAAATATTTAAGGAAAAAACTCAGTGGGATAAATTTCAAATAAGGAAAAAAGAATTCAATCGATCTACACACTCTTTGGTTAACCTTCTTGAATGTTCATCTCAAGCATCAAGGTATGAATATGTTGCCTTTGATCGCTCTTCTCCTTGGTTCCATAGCCATTTCCACGTTCCATTGGCGCTGAAGTTGAAATCAAGCTACACCCATCGTGTGAGGTTGAACTTGAAGTGGAGCTGCCCAATATCACGTCACTTTACTTGAGCATGACTTGTCTGGTTACATTCCCTTTTTTATACTGATTGACGAAGGGGCTGAGCTGGTAGAAGAAAAATGAATCTTCAAAAGCATAGGAGTGCTTAAAGAAGAAGTCAAAGCCAAAAGAGGCCTAAAAGCCAAGACCTTGAACATGAAAGATCGAACCGCGAATCAGCTCGCACTTGGTGTTGGTGAATCTACCTTACCCAAGAGACCTGAGGCACTTCCCCTCATAAACTATGACAACGTTGAGAGTTTAGGTTTTGCATTGAGTTTTCTAAGCTAATAAAGAGAGTCATTCTTTATACTTCTTTGATTTCACATATTCAAACCTTTGAATTCTACAATTGGTATCAAATCTAGGTTGAAGGATTAAGTGAGAGACAACCGCAGAAAGTGATTAAATGTGAGGTTTTGATCACAATAGATCGTGGGAGACTTTTTGGATGTCATGTTAATTGTGGGAGATCCTTTCATGGAACAAAGTCCTTTTGCCGAGAGAAAAGCCCCTGAGATCTACAGAGAGATCTACGGTGATCCCATCTACGACGTTTATGAAGATGATGAGACCTACAAGGAGATTTGTAGTGATCCGATCTACAACATCAATGAAGAGAATGTACAAGTTGTTGATCACATTGGCTTTGTATTCAAAGAGAATTCTTTTGAGAATCAAAAGCGTGCAAGTTTTGTGCAGATTTGGGTTTGTGAGAAATTCGAGCAGTTTTGGGTTCGTGCAAATTTCATGCAGAATCAAGAGAAAAAGATAGAGATGGATTTTCAAAGATGGTTGAAGATTCAAGTTCATGCAAAATACATGCAGATGTTGATTCGTTTTGTGATAAAAAAAACCTATTGAAGATTCGAGGATGAACATTCTTGGCCGGCGAGACCTAATGCAACGTGATATTTGGAAATATTATAAATATCTTTATTACTTTGATAGTTTCCATTTAATTGATGTTCAAGACATAGACAAAAATCGATTTCAAGCTTAAGGGGGAGATTCAATTGTAGAATTCAAAGGTTTGAATATGTGAAATCAAGTAAGTATAAAGAATGACTCTCTTTATTAGCTTAGAAAACTCAATGCAAAATCTAAACTCTCAATCTCTAATTTCACAATCTCAAAGGTTATGCACAACATAGGCATCTCCTTATATAGATTAGATAATTTCCTATTCCTATTAGGAAAAATATATTTTAGATAACTCCAAAAATATCTTAAGTTTATCTAATCTAACTACATGTCCTGCTCAACAAGTAACTTGATTCAAACTTATCCCAACAAACGTTACACTCCCAGGTGTTGTTACATGCAATTCTCGTGTTCCCAGAAGAATTTGCCCATCATGGATCCAGACAGTGAGGCAACCACGTTTGTCACCACACAATGGCTATAGGAAGTCTGTCTTGACCACTCTCTGCTCATGCTTACATAGAAGTGTGACTTGGCTGAGTTGCTGGACCAGCCGAGTGAAGGAGTCGCGATACAAGCCACGAGTGATGCAGCCGCTACAGTATACTTGCCAACTCTCGTCTGTACATGGTGAGGATATTTTGTGAGCTTGGAGAGGAGTACACCATTGAAGGCTTGTACACAGAGACTTGATTGTGGCTTCTATTTTCTAGGTCGGGACCAAGATGAAGATAAGGAGGAAGATCCAAGTAGGTTGTTGGACCTGTCGAATAGAGCTGCAAAACTTGTAGCCGAAGTGAAGAAGATGGTGCGCATTATCTTGGTTGCAAGGTGCTCAAAGACGTGAACATGAAGGAGGTTGAAGGAACAGGTTCAAACATCGTGAGAAGTGAGAAAAAAGTTGAGGGCCTACCGGATGGTGGACATGAAAGCATGCCCTATTGGCCACATCCACCCCATGGACGTGAACAAGCCCAACGGGAAGACAAAGTCTCCAACATCATGCATATTGGGGACATAGGTGTTCAGGTCGTGGCTGTGAAGAACTAGTACGCGAAGGACGAGGAGCAAGATGTAGCATGCACATGAAGAGAAGGACCAAACCGAGGATTTGAGGTTGAATCTCATAAACAAAGAGGGATTTGGTGCAGTGTGGCAGCAGGGCCTAGAGCATTAGCCATAAGACTCATCTAGCTTCCTTAATTGGTCGAAATTTATCCCTATCATAAGGCTCCCCTTTTTTAATCATACCCATTAGTATGACTAATTTGCTTCTGTCTCTTTTTGATTAATTAATATGTCCATTAATTCAGATTTATATACATTATTAAATAGTTAAGGATTAAACTGATTTGTTCATGACCCATTAGGTTTTAAGGTTTGTTCACCGAACTCTATATAAATATGTAATCCCCTCTTTCATATTTTAGAACTTGTTTTATAAAAATAAGATTTTTTCAAAACCCTAACGAAGCACCTCAAAGCCCTAGTCGTTGTTGTAGGCATCAACCCTCCCACGTGTTGGAAGCCTAACAAATGTTAACTCTGAGTTCTTCTAGTTGGTAGATGTTCCTTGTCGATAGTCTCAGATCTTTAGGTTCAGCATGTTTATCCTGTTCTCATAAGTGATCTCAGCATCATCAAGATTCATCCGAGAGTCCTATACCCATTCATTACCATTATCTATCTGCAGAGATCTCACTAGAGATCTTCATCACCACCCACGAGATCTGAGCCTGGGATCTAGTTCCTCCACAGCATCAAAGCTAACTTTAGGATTTCCTTAGAGAACTCTAGATATGTCGTTGTGTTGCACCATCTTGGTATCAGAGCCAGGTAGGCAAACTCCTACCCTTGGCCTACTTTCAATCACCATGCTACTAAGACAAGGTATTCATACAACCACCTTTTCTTGTTAGTTAGTGTCTACAAACTAGATTAGACCATGGTGTCCCTAAACACCATATTCGAGCCATAGTAGGAACCTGCTACAACCTACAGTGGTATCGTGGATGCTCCCTTGCATCTCCCTATCAACCAGCTTGTAGTGCAATCCGCTGGTGTCTTAACCACTCTCTGTGGGTTAAAGGACCAGCCATATCATGTGCCTCTAGATCAAACGAGATTTGCGTTAGTATCTGCCTCACAGTCGCATCCACCGCTTGTTGGTATGGTAACCTATGACTTTGACCTTACTATGTCTGAAACTACTCCAAATGACATGTCCATGATGTTTGGGAAACAAATATGTGCACCTCAAGTCTATAGGCTGTCTGAATACTACTCTCGTGTGGTGCGTGAGAAACTAGTCAACCAATTGCTTTTACTTGGTAAGAAATCACGTGACTTGTGTGGTTACATTCCCTTTTTTATACAAGTTGACAAAGGGGTTGAGATTGTAGAAAAAATGCGTGTCATCAAGAGCATAGGAGTGCTTAACAAAGAAGTAGAAGTCAAAGATGTATTAAGAGGAAAATGGGGCTTGAACGTGAAAGATGAAGCTGGGAATCAGCTTTCACTTAGTCTGGGTGAGACTACCTTACCCAAGAGACATGAGGCACTACCGAGACTACCTTACCCAAGAGAAATGAGGCACTGCGCACCCATAAGACTTGAAGATGGGACACTCCTAGGTGTCTTACTCGCGATGCTCGTATTCCGAGGAGAGCTTTGTATGTCCTGAATCCGGACCATGAGGCAACCATGTTAGTCACCACACACTAAATGCGAGAAGATGGTCTTGAACACTCTTACTCGTGCTTGCGGAGAAAAGTAACTTGGCAAAGTTGTTGTACTAGCTGACTGAAGGATTCGCGATACAAGCTACAAGTTATTTAGCCGTTGCTGTTTACTTACCAACACTCCTCTATATGGCAAGGAGATCGTCTGAGCTTTGAGAGGAATACACCATATAAGTCTTTTACACATACACTTGATCGTTGCCTTCTCTTCAAGTTTCTGGGTCGAGAACGAGGCAAAGTTGAGGAAGACTCAAGCAGATTGTTGAACCTATTAGATAGAGCTACAAAACTTGTAGCCAAAGTGTATTGGAGGGCACAACCAAGAGAAGAGGAGTCGTCTTGGTTGCGGATGCTCTAACACCGTAATATGGAAACGAGGCTAAAGTATAAGCTTCCAACATCGTGAGCAGGGAGAAGAAACTGGAAGCTATACCGGATGGTGAACATGAAGGCGAGTCCGATTAGCCGTAGCCATCCCTTGGATGTGAAGAAGAACAAGGGGAAGATAAAGTCTCCAAAATTATACATATTGAGGGCATAGGTGTTCAGGTCTTGGCCGTGAAGAAGCAAGATGAGGCCCAAAACATAGTAGCACATGAAGATAAGGACGAGGTCAAGGATTCAAGGTCGAATCTCTCAAAAGGGAAAGGATATGGTGCAGCGTAGCACCAGGGATCTAAACTCACTCGGCCATGAGACTCATTTAACTTGCTTAATTGGTTGAAATCTATCTCTAGTTCCCTTGTTTAAATTAGGTCCACTAGTATGGCATATTTTCTTTTGTTTGTTATTGTAAGTGAATAGTTATTTTGTCCCAGATTTCATATGTAGTTCTTTAAATACAGTCGCCATATGGAATATAGAATTTTCTCTTTCAATGATTCCGAAAATAACCTATTTATTGAACACATCACTTGGACACTTACCGAATTTCCAAACCTGAAAATATTATATGTTCCTCCGATTCTTGTATCATCTTTATTACTCCCTCCGTTTCATATTAGTTGTCGTTCTAGAGTTTTGCACACATATTAAGAAAATATGTAAATGTTCTTTTATGCCCTTATTTGACTATTGAAATTCCAAACCATTTAATATTTTAATTATTTAAGTAGGGGCAAATGAGATAATTTTGTATTAAAAAACTACATTGTAAAACTATAATGACAACTAAAGTGAAACAAAAAAAAATAGTCTACAATGAAAACTAATATAAAACGGAGGGAGTATTAGTTTTGTAGATGATTAGAGCTTTAAATGTCTGTTGGATGTCACAAGTTTCAAGGATCTAGCACAAAATTAATTGTGATGAGATTCTAGGACTTATATACTGGAATGAAGGTCTTCAATGTCTATAAGTATCAATGATTTTAAAATGTCTTTCAAACTCTCTTCATGCTTGGTGATAACTATCGAAATATGACTGAGTAGTAGATTGTAGGAAACTACTTCATGGAAGCCCTTTTTTCTCTAGATTTGTGTTAAATGACTGGTTATCGGTATTTGTAACTCAATAAATCTAGTTTTGCTCTTAGGCTGAGTTCATTTTTGTATAGGAAATCTGTGACTTGGTCATGTTTATTTAATTAACGAAGTGAAAAATAACAACTTGACACATAGTATCCGCTACAAGAAAACACACGTTTTGAGATTAAAAAGTGTGACTGAATTTTCAGTCGCAAAACGTGATGCTTTAATGTTACTAATGTGCGATTAAAGGGAGACTGCAGAAAACAGTCTCAAATTAGTCTCAACTTTGATTCTGAATTTATCAGTCGCACATTAGTAGAAATTGTGCGACTAAGTTAAGACTGATTTGCAACTCGGTGAAAAAGAAGCAAATTAGTTTCACAAGTGTGACTAATGTGCGACTGGTTGCCGAGTCTCAAAATTCAGTCTCAAAACAATCACACAATGTTAGGTACACACGTTCTCCTTTTTTGTACCTAATGTAACTGAAAGATGTGTGACTGATTAATCAGCCACACATTCCAGTCTCAATTTAGTGACAAATTTATTCTATATATACCCCCAACCATTTCATTTTTAAAACTCACAACAAAAATCCAAAAAAAAAATCTTTGGGACGAAAAATAAAAAGATTTTAGGGAAAAAATGTTTTTAGAGAGAGGAAACAAAATTGGGGGGGGGATAATGAGAGGTAATTATAATTATACAAATTCTTGGGAGTGGATGTATAGAAGAATTGATGAAGAAACGAGTAACATCTCGGCAGAATTTGCTACTAGAGTGGACGAGTTCATGAATTTTGCGGATAATCAGGTGTTTGCACTCAGTAATAGGGGTAAGTTTTGTTGTCCTTATATTTCCTGCAAAAATAATAAGATTCTGCCGGCACGAAAAATTTCAAATCACCCATTTAGTCGAGGATTTGTGACTCAGTATTATGTATGGTACATGCATGGAGAAGATTTGAATGTGGATATAGGAAGTTGTAGAGCAAGTTATGGTAGAAGTGAAAATCAAGAGGATGTTTGTCATGTAGAAGACACACATGTATGGATGGTAAATAATGCACTTCCTGCTCACTATTACATGAGTTATGATCATAACACGAGTTATGATCAGAATGATCAACGAGAGCATGGATATGATTATCAAAATACAGTAGAAGTACCTAATAATTACATTCAAAATTTTTATATCATATTAGAAGCTGCTAACAATCCGTTATATTATGGTTGTGTGGAAGGTCACTCGCAATTATCATTTTTTCCGGTTGATGCATATGAAAATAAATTTTAATCAACCCTAAGGTGAACTTGACCAATGGGCAGAACTCATTTTAGATTATCAACCTAAGGATAATTAGTGCACTACGTCATATTATGAAACCGAGAAATTGATGTGAAATTTAGGGCTCCCTTACCATACAATTGATGTGTGTATGAATAATTGCATGATCGTCTGGAAAGAGGATGAAAAATTAGATAAATGTAAATTTTGCGGAGCATCAAGATACAAGGTGATTACAGGTCGAACCAAAATATCGTTCAGTCATATGTGGTATTTACCTATTGATAATAGAATAAAAAGACTGTATCAGAGTGCACACAATGCAGAGGTGATAAGATGGCATGCAGAACATGCATCAAACGAAAAAGAGATGTCTCATCCATCTGATGCAGCAGAGTTGAAGAATTTCAGAAGTTGCACCCGAGATTTGCAATTGAGCCTCGCAATGTATATTTTGGATTATCAACCAATGGGTTCAATCCTTTTGGAACGTCTCGTAATCACTCGTTGTGGCCTGTGATAATGACTCCATATAATTTACCCCTGATATGTGTATGAAGGAAGAATATTTTTGGCTTAGGATTTTGAATTAAGGTCCACATCATCCACGAGGAAGTCTTGATATATTCCTTCGTCCTTTGATTGATGAGTTGAAAGCACTATGGAGGACTGGAGTTGAGGCGTATGACAAGTTCAGCAATCAGAATTTCAATGTCAAAGCAGTTTTAATGTGGAGGATTAGTGACTTCCCTACGTACGGCATGTTATCAAGGTGGACGACACATTGCCGATTAGCTTGTCCAATATGCATGGATGATACCAGGGCCTTTTAATTACCAAATGGACGGAAGACATGTTGGTTTGATTATCACAAATAATTTCTTCCTTCAAATCATCCATTAAGAAGGAATAAAAGAAATTTTTTGAAAGGAAAAGATGCTATAGATCAGTGTGAACTTGTAAGTTTTTATGATTTACATAAGTTTTTAATTTTTTTAATTTTTTATTATATAATATTTTTTAGGAGGATGAATTGCATCGACCTCCTACTATCAGTGAAGTGTACAAGAGGACACATACTAATTCTTTAGATGGGAGCATTTTGGATCTGAAGGCAAAGAAAATTGATGACACTTATGAGAAGAAGTGTAGCAAGTTCATTCAGTCCCATATGGACAACAACACCGATCTATTAGATAGTGCTTCTCAGACGATACAGCTCACTCTAGAGCAAGAGAACAAACTTTTTCTTCAGGTCTTTCTTTTTACATTATTTTTATTAAATTATTTACATCTTTGGTTTTTTTTCAGTCTATGTTGCCTGATCGTAGAGGCAACGTGTATGGATTGGATAATCTCGGCTCCAAGTATCGTTCCAACAAGAAAAAGGTGATCATCGAGTCAGCTGTCAAGGACATGATTTCAAAGCTGCAGCAACAGATGGCGACTTACAAGGAAGATGTGCAGCAAGAGATGGCGAGTTACAAGGACAACATCACTTACTTGACAGAGCAGAATCACGAGCTTCTAAAATACCTTCAACAGACACTATCGTCTTTTTCAGCTCACTTGGTTTTGATGCCTCATCCTCCACCACGACATGATGGTTCGGGGTCTTTTTCTGTTACCAGACCTCCTGACCAATTCTTTGATGACCAGCTTTGATTTTCTTTCACTTTTATTTTCATTTGAACATTTTATGTTTTCGAATATTACATTTCAATACTAATCGGTATTGGGCTTTAGTAATATATATTTTATTTTAAAATTTCATTTGAATTAAAATTATAATATTATCTAGATTTTAAAACAATCAAAAAATTAATAATAAAATACAATTAAAAATTAAAACGTGAGACTGATCTGCGACTAAATTATGGGACTAATCTGCGACTCATATTTGAGACTGATCTACGACTATGCTTTGAGATTAATCTGTAACTGAAGTTTGAGACTGATCTGTGACTGATATTTGAAAATAATGTGCGACTAATATTTAAGACTGATCTGACTATAATTTGAGACTAATCTGCGACTGAAGTTTAAGACTAATCTGCGACGACATTATGAGACTGATCCGGGACTAATATTTGAGACTCATATACGACTAGAAGTTGAGACTGATATGCGACTGGTTGCTGAGACTGATCTAAGACTGATCTCTGATACAGATCTGCGACCAATTTTTGAGACGAAACTGCGATCTAATTTTGAGACTAATATGGGACTCACACTTGTCACTGCGGAACATTTCACAAATTAGTCGCACATTGAGACTCTTTCCATAGTTATAAAATCAGTCTCAATTTGAGACTGAATTGTCGCGTTCAGTTTAGTCGCAAATATGCGACTAATCTGTGACTTCTAAAAAGAGCGACTTGCTTTCTGAGATTGAGCTGATTAGTTGAACTTCAGTCTCACATTTCAAAAGTAAAATTGATTTGAGACTGATTGCGCAGTCTCAGATGATGAATTTTCTTGTAGTGATCCTTTAAACAGGAGAAACTTGCACTACCTTCCAGATTTTGTATGTGCCTCTCTCTTTTCCATGCATCCGTACCACAAGTAGGCTACTTGGAAAAATCTACTCAACTGATTTGCTTATCATGAACAAGGGACCTGTACGTATTTGCTTACTTGGTAAAATCTACTCAACTGACTTGCAACTTATTATTTTATTTCATTTAAACAAATTTGGGGCAGCTTAATTAATATTTTTTATATCTTATATAAATAATATGAAAAAACCTCCTCTCTCGTCGATAGAAAGTGAGAGTACCTCACCGGATTATCTCTGATTTTGCCGGTTTTAACCTTCTGTTTCACCTGATCAGATTCTTCCTCAATCGAAATATCACTAGATCATTTTTTCTTCTTCAACGATCGCTACATGCGGATCAAATACAAGGATGAAGAACCGCTCTCATCTTCATTCCACTTCTTCCAATCATCCTCATTGTTTTGATCTTTGCATGCATATCGGATCTATGGAACAACATCAAAATTAGATTATCAATTCCAAACCTCCTCCCTAAACTAACGGATCCTCCTCCGATCTTCCACCTCCTTTTGGCAAAATTCTAATTTGAACCTCTTAAATTCCCCTTATAAAGAAAAATTCTAATTTGATCACTACAATAACTACCCCACCTTAGCCGATTCTGCTGCAGTTTGTCACTGATCATTTTAA